>MU183690.1:62848-126047 GCA_016904865.1 Pissodes strobi | reverse complement strand
TCCCAGTTAAATTGATTTAAAAACATAATTATATCATAAAAATTGGCTGAATTAAAGTCTCTATAAAAACCATTGAACTCAAGGCCAATTTCAGTTTCGAGATAGTTAGCTCTTAACTTAACGCTTAAAGGTGGGTGAACAACTGGATGAACCAAAAAACAGTCAGCAAGCATGACTTGTAAGAACTGTGTGTGTAAGAACCAGATCCAAAAGACTGTTGTGGGATGTTAAGTACTGATTGATTTTGGAATAAATTGTGGAAGTTGCTTGTGTTTGACAAAACCTCCACACTGGCAGTCTCCCGAGGTGGTGCCGCAATGGTAGTTACTGATGAGCTGAGGTTGCCATTCTGCCATATGGCATGTGGTAGGTTAAAGTCCCCAATGATGTGTAGGGTTGAGTTTGGCATGAGAAGTGCAAGAGAATCCAAGGTATCAGAAAACGTAGTATATAATTGTGCCGGTGAACTGGGTGGAATGTAAACTGCTCCTAGTATAAAATTAGAATTCTTTGAACCCACCGACACAAAAACCTGATCAATGTTATCAGGGACTTCAAGACGTATGCTTTGTGTAGATTTATGTATTGCTATTAAGACTCCACCGCCTCTCTTGCAGATGCTGGAGTGGACTGAACGATCCTGGCGATAAATGTTAAAGTCAGTAAAGTTGGGTTCAGGATCATATATGCCGCTATGTAGCCATGTCTCAGTTAAAACGAATATGTAATGATGACAGGGTAAAAGGTTTAGTTTAAGTAAATTTAGTTTGGTTATCAAGCCCTGAGTATTCTGGTAGTATATAGAGACGCTTTTAGGCACTTTAGACTGATTTAGTTTTTTTTAACGATTTTGGGGTTACCTTGATAGTACCTAATTTGTATATCTTTTTCACCATTGTCAATTCTTTGCTTCAGCTACGCTTTGACTTTCGCTTCAGCTTCAGCCTGAATTTTAGTCAAATCAAGACCGATGTAGATGTTTCTGCCCTTGAGTTTGGTTCTGGGGCGGATAATATGCTGGACATCCTCTTGATTTTCAAACATAACCTTGAGGCACCTATGACCAATTTTATTTGGTTTACCAATCCTCACAGTATTTTTTATTACTGCATTTGAAATATTAAGAGACCCCAAAAGGTCATTCACATCAGTAAGGTCCCGATTTTGTTCGGGCAGGTTGTAAACAACAACATTGTTTATACGGCTTTGGAGATCTTGAAGTTCGATAAAAAAGTCATTATTCAATATACTAGTGCTATTGTTAGGTATAATTACAGGCTTTAGTTTAAGATCATCCTTGAAAACCTGCATTTCCGCCTTTAGTTGGTCAATTGCTGGTAGTATTGATGGTATTTGTAACAAGCCAGATTGGCAATCATCACAAAGATACGCTGACCCTTAAGCTCTATCACTCGGATTTCTGACGAGTTTAATTGAACAAACAAGTTTGTGGATTGCTCTATTACATCAGCTATCGCAGCTTGTAAGTATTATCTTCAATAGATTTACACTTCAGGCACTGCATGGTATATCTTAAAATATTTCGACAATCATAGAACTTTTCTTGTTCTGGATGGTGGATGAATGTCTACAGGGTGGATTTGAGACAATATTTTTATTAATTTCACAGGAAAAACTTAATGTGATTAGGATGTAGAAGCACCGAACATTACCAAGAGATTAGAAGGTCCACTCTCAGTCAGCAGGTTTGATGTAGCGCTTACAAAGACGGGACACCAGATTTTATACCAGACGGGGTAAAACGTGGCACGAGGCCTGAGCGGTTAACCAGCATTTCATCAGGTTCCGCGACGGGGCAAAAAGGGAAATGCTGGGGGCGGGGTTTTGAGTGAACCTTATAGTCTACTGTTAATGTTCAGTGGTAGAAGGGACAAGGCCTCTTCTTGTTTCTTTCATTTTCTGATATGCATTGGGTTCGTATGATGTTTTGATACACAACTTATTCAGGTTATTCCTAATGATCATCAGAATTTTTTACTTCTGTTATTTTAAGAGATCCTGAATGAATTTGTAATTGTTCGTTTTAAGACTTAACGTTATAGAAATCCATATGGCATAATTCAGTAATCTTACATAGTTTGCACTAATTTTTTGCAGATCCGATCAGTTGTGCGTATTGTCGAGGCGTGTATACAAGGCCGCCAGTCAATGTCCTTTTTACCTGCCTTCATATAACTGTCACCTTCGTTCTGGGTATGCCCAGTGATCCTTATGGCATAACTCAAGAATTATGTACTGTAGTTTTAATCATCTGATGATGCTAACATGATTAGCGAATTGCGCGTCGAGTGCAAAAATTCTGTTTCGGTATTGTGGATAAAACTCTGTTTTAGTGGATTTTGCCGAAGGTTCCAACTTCCAACATAGTGGCAAATAATGCATTTTTAACTAAAACCATAAAAATATTAGTATATTTTTGGCAAGCTGTCAACTGATTGGTATTTTCAGGTAGTACCGTTGGAATAATGCTCTCTTCAATCCTTCCGGGTTATCTATCAACAACTTGGTGGGGATGGCCATCATCCTTTTACGTCATAGGAACCATTGGTCTAATATGGTGTTTGCTTTATTTAATTTTTGGTCAGAATAGTCCAGCAAGCCATCCACGTATTACTCATGAAGAAAGAAGATATATTCAAGTATCATTGAACCAACATCATAACGTGGTAAGATTAAAGATTATACGGGTAAAGTAAATACTAAATTTTACCGATAAAACAAATTTAGCTGAATTATATTGATATTTATATAAATATTACATTGGGAACATTTAAAATATTGGAAGGTAAGTAGGACTACAGATAGCTCTGAATGATTGAATGTATTTCTACTAAATCTCCTGTCCTTGTCTGTTGCTCAATCGGTGTCACATTCGTATAGCTCTCATCTTTGTTGCAATAAAATTGAATTTATTAAGATAAAGTTTGATTTGTTATGATATAATTTCAATTGCCTTATTATAATTACTATAATTCAAATAAAGAGCCAATTTGTGGCTGTAAACTAAAAAGGCACTTTCTTTTTAATTATTTCTTTAATTTACTAAAAAAGAGATAAAAAAAAGAAATTAAAAAAAAACAATTTTTATTCTATTTCCTTCTAACAAAAATAAGGGTTAATTCTGTTGAACCTTCCTAGTATAACTGCCCTTTAATCACGTTATGCTTCCTCCGAGCTTCCTGAAGAGTGTTACTGAAACGTGCTGCAGTGCCTAGGATCTGTCCTGTAACGTCACTGGAAGCTGTCCTGGTAGGCCGAATGCGTGTGGACTCAGTAGCATGAAAAAAAAACAGTACAAGGCAGTTAAAGCGTTCACCAAGAATGTTGTTACAACTCTGTTTCAACTTGGCGGCGAATGTCGCTTGTCTAAGCTTAGGTTTTTAATACTTAGTTTTCCTGAGTTGATACAATTTGGGGACACCCCCACAATATGTAACTTTTAACGAGATCTCACCCTTAGATTTCCGCTCTTTAAGTTCAGCCCACACTTGTTTTTTAATTTGTTGCTGCTTGGTGATTAGGTCGAAATTTATGTACCCATTATGGCCTTTAAGTCTCCTTCGAAGTCTTATTAAAGACTGTACATCACTAGAGGAATCTGTCTTAAGGCACGAGCACCTTTGGCATTCCTGTTTCCAACTCTGGAGAAATTTACAACTGTAGGTGGTTTGTTAGTAATAATCTTGAGTAAGAAGTTTATAACACTGACATCATCATTCTTCTCTGGAAGATTGAACACCATAACATGTTTGGCCCTATTCTGACGGTCCTGGAACTCAGACCACGGGTTGTCCACATTTTCAGGGATACATGAAAAGTTGACATTGCTCTCCAAACCTGATCGTTCTATCTTCTTTTGAAGAGACTGGGTAGATTGGGAAATTAAGTCCACTTTAGATTGAAGTTCTGTAAGGGTCTGCCTATCTTTCTGAAGGGCGCTTATGTCCTTCCTAAGTAGGCTTATTTCCTCTTGCATCTGGTTGATGTGTCTGAGCATAACAGGAACTCCTTTGAATGCATCTCTACAATCGTCACAAATGTCGATTGTCGATTCGAGTTGTTTGTTTGCTTCCATGGATATGTCCTTTGTCCACTGACAAGTGAGTAAAAGAAATCCACCATTTTTCTCTTTTTTATACGCGAAAATGAACTAAATATCATCACTTTTAATTAATAACTTCAGTTACCTCCTTTTCATATTAATATAAAAAAAAATTCTAAATAAAAATAATCCCAACAAAATTTTTAATTGAACGCAACAGTGTTCAACTCATAAAATTTTTTTACCAAAGATAACCATTGTCCCAACTCGACAACACTCTTTGACTCTTCACTGACAGGGTGTTCTTTTACTTACTTTCAGGTAACACTGATGATGGCTACAGTCGAGAGCACTTTGTTACGCTCTTTATAGAAGTACCTTTTGGATTAAATTTTGCATGATATACAAAGATTGTTTCATTTCTATGTTTCGTACATGCACACAGCCTTTACCCTTCATTTAATTTCTAACTTCTTGGTCTTGAAAAATTTTCTGAAGCCGGTCCTATCTATTTGCTTCTTACGTGCCTTCTCTTCCCGATCCGCTCGCCTTTCAGCATTTAAATTATCGATAAAATTGGCCAACATTTTATTAATTTGCTCCATTTCTGTCGTTTGTTGCCTCGTATTAATTTAATGCTATAAAATTTTCACAGATTCATCCAATCAAAATGGTTCGTTGACGTGCTTGTACCCTCTTCTCTCCTCGAAGTATACTTCATAAGTGCGGTCCCATCACAATCCAACTTCTGGCATCAAATGTTACGTTTTTCCGTGGGTTATGAACGAAATCCCAACTTTTACTATTTTACAATGATACTCTTTTTATTCTTAATCACTGTATATTAATTAAACACACTAAACTACTCTTATAGCCTTATAACTAATAGACCTTTACACTTCAACATTCAAGGCTTAACTAACTCAACACGCTTTAAGTCTGCTACTTATATACAATCTCAAATCTATCAGGAATACTCGGGAAGAAGCGAGGCCACTCTATATGATTCTCGACCAGGGCATCGATATAATTCCGCAATTCCTGAATCTTTGCGGCCGGCGATGACTCATACATAGACGCGGCAAGGCCAGGTCTATGGGGTAGCACAAAAACATTCCGATGGTTGCTAGCCGTGACAATATTATATAGATTGTGTTTTAAGAATAACTACATTTGGATTATTCGCAAAAAAGTTTTTTTTATCGACATTTGAGAAAACAAATAGGAAAATTGCTAATCGAGTGAGACACGTAAAATAAAATGCCTGTACATCGGACGAAACATAAATATTCCCTCAGAGATGTTCCCCGCGTCCCATGTTATCATTTAATTTGGAAAAAGCCGATTTCCGATTTTGTTGTGTGAGAAAATCTTTGGAAATAGCTTTTTGTGCCATTTCGATGCAGTTAAACAATGTAACATTATCTACAAACACTTATGATAGTAAGGGCATGATCCTAGCACAGCTTCACCCTAAATATCCGCCTTTGGCGTTCACCAAAAAACAATGCTTAAATGTTGTCGTCGGCTTGAAATGTTACGACCTATTTTATGAGATTTATATGGAGTAATTATTCTTATTGATTATTTGGAACATTAAACTAGTCAATATTATGCCAACCAAAAAAAAATAGCCTGATCTTTATTAGATTGAGATATTTACTATTGTTTATCCTACGTGCGCCACTACCTATTTACTAATTTAGTAAACATAAAACAAATTATGATATACCATTTTCAGATAACCTAAATTTTAATAAAACAATGCATAAAATAACATAAGATATCTGAACATAAATATATATTATTTTTAGGAAGTCCCCATTCCATTTAAAGAAATTGCAACTTCTATTCACGTCTGGGCTGTTTTAGTAGCTCAAATTGGTATGGCATGGTCCAATAATTTGGCTCTGACAGAATATTCTTCTTATCTGGACAAAGTTATGAATTTTGACATTAAATCTGTAAGTATTGAATTAAAACTATTATCTATATTTATTAGCAAATTATTAATTTGTGAAATGCTTTTATTTTCACGTATGTGTGCTGTTCTTTTATTCGTTGATTAAATACCCTACAGATGTCATCATATGTAATATACTTGAAAGTGTTACGAGGTTTAAATTTGGAATAGCCGCCGTTAGACGAAATTAAGAGAGCTCTGCTAGCAATAATATCTAAGGTCAAGGGTAATGATAATACAGATTTAGATAGATATGTTACTGCATTGCTGCCCCACTATTTGTAAATTTTAGTGTAGATACTTTTCCGGATACTTGTAAACCATTTCTTATGATGTCACTGCTAAAACTGAATAATATCAAAGAACTAAAGGAGCTTCGCATGGTTCAAATATAATTGAGAAAATATTCAATAATCAGTTTGTAGATCGATGTTTTATTTGGCCAAATCAGCAGTCGTACGTTAAAAAGGATCATAGGTGTATCTACCACTGCTTAGCTGATTATCACAGACGACACCTCTAGTAAAGTAAAGTAAAGTATATTTCGCTTTTGAACATTACATACATTTAAATACAAATGAAATGAAACATTGTAAGCACGTCAATGGTTTTGAAACTAAACAACATATAGTAATAGTTTTAAATGCATACAAACATAAATATGAAGTACAAGCAACATAACAAAGAACAGATATATCTACAAAAAAACAATGTATAAACACATTCCATTCCAAAAAGGTAGTGCCTATATATATTTTATTTAAAAAATTTTTCAACGGAATAAAAACATTTCTCGACAAGAAAGGATCTCAGTTTCCCTTTAAATGTTGCCAAGTTGTCCGATTCGTCGAAGCATTTATGGTAGATCAGGGCTCTGTTATAAACTTTAAGTCCCATATACCGAGGGCTTTGTTGACCGATGCCCAGTCGTGAGTAGGGAATGTGAAGAAGGTTCTTACTTCGTGTGTCGTGTTCGTGGAGGTCAGATCGTCTGGTCCCAATGTCTATATTATTTCTTGCGTATAACAAAAGTGAGTATAGATATAGTGATGGGAAAGTTAATATATGCAGTTCTTTGAACAAGCCAACGCAAGAGTCACGGTTCCCCACCCGGCTCATATATCTTATAGCTCTTTTTTGAGCCACAAAGACACGGTCCGAGCACGACGCTGCGCCCCAGTGAATAACGCCGTAGGCCATAACCGATTGAAATAACCCAGAATAGACGAGTCTCAACACATCAACAGACACCGTATCTCTAGTGTTCCGAATCAAAAAAGAACATGAGCTGAGCCTAGGAAGAATCATGTCGACATGCTCCGACCAAACCAACTTTCTGTCCAAGCAGACGCCAAGAAATTTCGTTGATGTTACGTTCTCTATTGACTTGCCTTCCACCCTCATTAAAAGACTAGAATTCACAGACGAGTTTTTAGATGTAACTTCCATTGAAACAGATTTATTTTTGTTTAGTTTTACACCATTTTTTTTGCACCAGTCACTTACATGTTGGATACCCATGATCGCATTTCCTGGGATATCGGCCCTTTGTTTACCGGCTATCAAAACATTAGTATCGTCGGCATACAAAATAAAGTGGGAGTTTGGGATGTTGTCATTAGGCAAGTCATTTATAAAACAATTAAGTAGCGTTGAGGACAGGCACGAACCTTGTGGAATACCCCTCTTTATATTTTGAATAGACGATCTGACTCCATCGATAATGACCTGTTGTGTTCTATCTGATAAATACGATTTAATCCAGTCATTTGCTGGTCCTCTAATACCCATATTTTGTAGTTTCTTAGCAAGCAAGCTATGATCGATGGTGTCGAAGGCGCGGCTCATATCAAAAAACAGACCCAAAATAGTATCTTTATTATTTAAAGTTTCATAGATGTGATGAAGTGCACTATCCAAAGCGGTGTCAGTAGAATATTCGGCCCGAACACCGTTTTGATGTCTTGAGATAATTGGGTACTTCTCGAGAAAACTTGACAACCTGAAATTAAAGCTTCTTTCAAAAATTTTACCAAATTGACATTGTAAAGCAAGCGGCCTATAGTTTTCCTAGTGTTGCCGTCGAGACGAGACGAGGCGAGAATAGGCCTTCTCTCGTCTCGTCTCGTCAGCCGAGAGAAAATATGTCTCTCGTCTCGCCGAGAGAACGCTTTTTCTCGCTCGAGAGAACCCTTCTCTCGTCTCGTCTCGACCCTCTCGTAAACACTAAATATTCAATTAAAAAAAACATAAAACATAACAAAATATGCGGGGTTAAGGGGGGTTATTCCTTGGGTTATTTTATGAATTAAAAGTATATATTAACATAGGTCCGTTCTTTATTCACAGGGTATTAATTTTAAAAATCGTTTTTGTTTAATATTTTATGCATTCCTTGGCGTATTACCTTGAAGATTGGCATATGGGGGTTTCTCGGTATGAAAAATCAGGTTCAAAAAGAAGAGAAAATGTATTTAAAATTATTTAAATAATAGATTTTTTTAATTGCTTCTTTTTAATATTATTTTTATACTTTAAATTTTACAATAAAAAACTTAAAGATTTATTTAAGCTGTAGCTTTCTACGTGTTCATTGTGTACAATTTATAGTAACCTTATTTTTTTAAATGCTGGAAAAACATTCTTTCAATTTGATGCAACGTATTTTTAAGCAATCTGCAACACCCTGCATAGAAAAATATGTATTGTGCACAAACTACTTCTCAAACGCTATAGCTTTCCAGTCAAAATTTTGTTCTACACAGTGGCACAAAAAAGTTGAAGGGGGTGGACATTATAAAAAATCACCCTGTACAACAAACACTAGGTTTTGTTAATTTTTTATATTTTGGTTGTATTTTAACATAATCCTTTTTGTGCCTTTAAAATGAAAATAAATGTTTAAGATTGGCGTTTAATTATTTTTTTTTATAGAAAGAGGTAAGACAAAGGTAAGTAAGTGTGCGGGATATTTATGGAAATGTAACTCCCTCGATTTATATTGTGAACTGTATGATAAATAGGGTTCTTCTGGTTCTTAGAAAAAATAGTTTAAATTTCGATTTAAATTTGAACCCTCTTTGAAAATATATTAGAATTTAAATTTAATTACAATTTTTATATTACAGCAAATTGGCAAGATCTCTATTGTTGTTCTTATTTCTATAAACCGCCTACTTTACACCTCACAGTTGTTAGGGCAAGCGCATTAAAGAATAGAATACTATTTTTATTAGCGCGATGATAAATTAGAATTTATAAAGGTTACAATAATATCTAAATAAAAAGAACATAAAAAAGGTAAAAGAAAAGTTGTTGTAAATGTTTCCAAAATTAAGATTTTGGAAAAAGGGAATATTACTACATAAACGATTTTTTTACTGATGAAATTGAAAAAAAATCTTTAATTTTTTTAATGCGAAGGCGATGAAGGTCTTATCGAGTAAGTAAGATTCCAGAATATTTTGTTTTTATTCTTATTATTAAGGTTTTAAACATTTACAATGTTGAGATTCTACAGAATCAAAATGATTTAAAATTTAAAAAAAAAACAACTTGCACATTACCTATCTTATTTTATCCTATCCTATAAGATCTTGCCCTATTAGATCTTAGATCCTACACTTTTAAGAGCAATCGCATAATATTGACAAACCCTTTTTTTATTTCCCATGTTAAACCCTTTTGATTCTAGAGCATGTCAAAAATGCAAAAAAGTAATAAAAAAAAATAATGGTGACATTTCGTTTTGGAGGGTTATATGAATCTAATATTTTGGCATCATAAGGTATTCGATAACACCTTCCAAATAAGGTATCACAATATCCCATTAGTATTTTTTTTTCAATTACCCCCACCCTTTTTCACCCTTAAAAACCCTAAGGGCCGGTTTCTCAATAATGAGTTAGGCTTAACCCGCGGGTTTTCTATAGAAAAATCGAGGGTAACTAGCGAGTTAAGAGTTAACTCGACATTGGGAAACCGACCATAAGTGTAGAAAATGTGTATGCTAACTCCGAATTTAATACAATAGGTATCACCAAATTACTTATGTATGAAAAAATCATAAAGATGTTTTGTTTTTTTTATTATTATGCCAATTTTTTACTCGAGAGATCGAGAGAGAAACGAGAAATTCTCGACGTGAGAGCATTTTTCTCTCGTCTCGTCTCGAGGATTCATTCGAGAGAAAATATCTCTCTCGTCTCGTCGAGACAAGACGAGACGAGACGAGAGACGAGATTCTCTCGTCTCGACGGCATCACTAAGTTTTCCACATCCTGCGGACTTCCTTTGTTTTTAAAAATTGGAACGATTTTAGAAACTTTAAGAGCACTAGGGTATTTACCTAGCGAGAAACTTAAATTTATCAGATGTGACGGAATGGGTGAGATCGAGGTTTTGATTGAAATACAGGCAGTTCCGGGCATTTCATCTGCACCGGCAGATTTTTTCTGACATACCTTACTAATTATGCTTTCAATTTCCTGAGGTGTTGTTGGGCTTAGAAAAAAAGTGTTTGGAAGAATAGGAGTAACTGGAGTAGTGTCTTGCGGAGTATCGCATCCGTTTGCAAAGTTTGCGAAGTGGGAATTTAACACTTCAGAAATTTCTGTTACGTTTGACACAACCTTATTGTTGAGTGTTATTTTCTTTATTGTGGATGACCAAGACTTATTCGTATTGTTCTCTCTGACAATTTTCCAGCTTTCCCTACTAATATTTTTCGCGTTTTTTATTCTATTATTATTATGTGTTTTCTTAGAAGCTTTTAATTGTGTATTATAAAAAGATTTTAATTCCTTGTACCTACTATCATAAAAAGGATTTTTTATTCTTTTATTTATTTGGTGCATTTCTTGTAACATACGACATAACGCCCTTAGTTCCGGCGTAAACTATTTTTTATCACTTGCTGCCCTGTGATTTTTTGTAGTTTTATTTAAAGGAAAAATTGTATTAAATATAAATTGCATTTCCGTATTGTAGTATAACGTACCCGAGTCGATTCAAAATAGTTGAATCAGATAAGTAAAATTGTGGTTTGCCTTTATTTTGCCAATAATCGTCAAATTAGATTAAAAAGAAATTGATTAAAAAGACGACCAATACCTACGTTGTGTTATTATCTTGCACAATTTTACTCACTCATTATGCGCGTCAACGAGACACAATTAGCGAAACTTGAGGGAAAGGTGCGTCATGTAAATTAAACCACAGATTCCTAGTATGCCTAATTTATTAAATAAAAGCGTGCCGGACTCAGCCTGGAATTCACGAGGAGAAAGAGTACGGCAGAGAAACCATCGATCTAAATTCCTAAACCGAATTATGCTGTATAATTTATTAGTATAATAATTAATTAAATTACTGTCTTCCGTACCACAATTCGTAGTTCCACACTTGTAACAATACATTTAAAACTGAAGAGGTTTTTGTTAGTTAACCAGACGCCGCTGGTAGGTACCGAGGTCCTGGATTACGGAGGCTACCCAGCTATTTAGTTGCTAATATGGGACAATACCATAGTATAGATTTATACTTATCTCTAGAATGATCATTATATTTTTAACTAGTATATTCTCCCGTCAGGGTAGGAAATGGTTAGTATAGATTCATCAAGGCCCTTGTGTACTCTCGCACTCATTCTAATATTAAAACCCTAGCACGAAAAGACAGCAAATAATACATTTTATGTTTTCACTTAAAGCAGTGTTGATCACAGCATAACACGATTTCATTAAATATATACACAGGTTATGCCATCAAACCATCCATGAAAATAGAAGAAATATTTATGCAAATTATGTTTATAACAATATCCAAATATATACACATGTCATGCCATCAAATATGAAGATAAAGAAATATTTATGCAAATAATGTTAATAACAATATCAAAATATATACACATGTTATGCCATCAAATATTAATTATCAATGAGATTAGTGAAAATATTTATGTAAATTATGTTAATAACAATATGAAAATGTATACACATGTTAGGCCATCAAATATTAATTATCAATGAGATTAGTAGAAATATTTATGTAAATTATGTTAATAACAATATGAAAATGTAGCCACATGTTCGGACATCAAATATTAATTATCAATGAGCTTAGTACAAATATTTATGCAAATTATGTTAATAACAATATGAAAATGTATACAATGTTAGGCCATCAAATATTAATTATTAATGAGATTAGTAGAAATATTTATGCAAATTATGTTAATAACAATATCAAAATGTATACACTTGCTAGGCCATCAAATATCAATTATCAATGAGATTAGTGGAAATATTTATGCAAATTATGTTAATAACAATATGACAATGTATGCACATGTTATACCATCAAATATGAATTATCAATGAGTATAAAATATATAATGCCACAAATTATGCTAATCACAATATTATAAGTTTCATTTTACCGACTTGTAATGACATATTGCAGCACAGAAGCAAAACAATTCACCAAATTAAACCGTTCACTCCGATGGCTTCTGACTCTCTATTTTTCCGTTCTCGAGCAATACCTTTCGGATATCCTCCAAAAAACCTCGCAAAAACTCGACTCCAATTTACGACTTGATTTATCTTTTACATGTATAAAGGGTGTCTCAAAATATACACATATATAGGGTGTCTCAAGAATGAATGTATCAGGTCTAATGAAATAACATTTTAAAGAGGTGGTTATCTCAGTATAGAAAATGTTAAAACACAAGTCGGCAATGTCGCTTTCCATTCCCTCGTATAGAACATCCCAGTCGACAAGTGACACGGCATTTTTGAATTCTTCGATTTTGGAGGATCGAAAATTTCTACAAAAACGGTCAACAGATGTATTCATACATTTGTTTATGTTAAAGTATAGTAATTGATAAGTGGTCTGAAAGATGTGTATCAATGACTTCGGTTCTTAGATCAGTAAAATCAGTAAAAATATTGTCAATGCAAGTTTCAGAGTTATTTGTAATCCTTGTAGGATCAAATATTGTAGGATTGATATCATATTCTAGAAATCAATTCAACAAAGTATGTTTTCGTTCACTATTTTCCAAAAGATTAATATTTATATATGTGTTTGTTTTTTTTTTGTGATATAGATTTTCCAGCATTGCACCTAACCTATCTATAAACACCTCGAAATCTCCATCAGGAGACCTATATACTGAGCACAATGTTATTGAGCCGTTATCAGGAATGTGACATTTTGCCACACACATCTCGAAATCCCTTTCTGCCGAGTTATTAAAAGGTAATAAACTGAAATTTAAATCTGATTTACCCATAATACAGACACCACCTCTCCGGTAATCAGTTCTGGCGAAAAGGTTTATAGTCCTATATTTTCCAATACTAAAATATTGTAGGTCACTAGTTTGATGATGCTCTGATATGCACAGAACTTTGACATTATGGTTGTCGAGTAGTATTTCGAGTTCATCCTTCTTATTGATAAGACCGCCCTTTATGTTTAAGTTCATTATTACAAACTCGTCAAGCTCGTCACCGTTCGGTTTAAAAAATCTTCTGTAGTAGCCTTTTCGTTATTCCTGCCACCATTCTTTTCTTGTCTCTTTGGAAAGAAATATCTACTGACCTGGGCTCCTGCTGGCCAAACGTGTCCATCCATGATAATGTTCTTATGTTGAAAGGGAACAGCTATCCTAAAAGAGCTCCATCTATCGCTGTGGTTAAGGTTCAGTTTCTCGCAGGTTACGTCACAAATTCCGTTCAACATTTGTTGCACCTGCGATGCAGACGTATTCCTGTCCAGTCGTGTGACATATATCCAAGCACTCCTTCCTATGGCCTTAATTAAGGAAGTAGTATTTGTTCCCTCAACAAAACTTCGCCTTATTCTTGGTTGGCGTTTTGATCGGACTAATTGAAATCCATCTTCATCCGTATTGTCGTTCGACGGCAGGGATTTTTTTTGGTGTTGATATTCTTGTTGCTGTTTTGGGGACATTGAACCCAATATTGATATATTTGATTCTTTATTATTAAGAATTAAGTTTGTGTGCATTTGTGTCATAGGGCTTAAAAGGTTTCTATTATTCGATGTATTTGGGTTTTCCTTTAATACTTGCGCAGTATCGCGAGATGTCGCTGCAATATTCCTTTCAGATATTTTACATTCATGTGATAATGAGGATTTCAAGGTTAATTGATGTCAATTTTCATGCAATTGTTCTAATTTCACATTCTGGCTATCAGATATTTCATACTGTTTACTTACTGAAGATTGTAGTTGATCAATCGTATATTGAAGCTTCAATAGCAAAGCTGTCATCTCTGTCTCTGTTGAGCACTCATTACCCGAATCACAAAACCACTTAATTGATGGAGTTTCCAATAGTATTTTCACCTTATCGCGTGATAGATTAATGCAATGCTTGTGGAAGAACATCTTGCATATTCCACCACAAATAACTTTTGATTCGTTTGATGAAATCTCGTTAGAACAAGCACTGCACTTTAGCAAATTACCCACAGTCGGCGCCATTTTTATATTACAGGTATAACTGTAGCATAAGGAGAAAAGTTCATACTTTTGACACTGTTGGATTATTTATTAAAAAACCTTCGATAAGTTTGGCCACATCTTTTAGTTACCATATGTGGATAATTGAATTTGAAGGAAAACGTCTGCGCCTCTGCAACCAGTTATTTGAACGACAGTAAACAAATGGCGATTCTGGACGACACACCAGATTTCTGCTTCTGGCGCCCTCAAAGGATCGGTTCTTTCTCTCTTGTTCTTTTTCACGTACGTCCTAGTTTATATCATATATAACATATATAGTAAAATACCTTTATACGCAGGTGACAGGTGAGAGGTGATACTCAAATCTTCATTTTCTCTAAAGCTAAAGAAATATCGATTTAGGGTGCTGTTGCAGATGCCGCACGATTAGTGTTCAGATTTTAGTCATAAAATCTAAAGTACAGAACTATAGAGCATATTACGAGAATCATATAAAAGTTTCTACTAATAGAGAAAATTTTAATATGATCACTATGGCTAGGGCTACTAAGCCTAAATTCAGGGAGCATGCTTGCATGTATATCAGGTGGGTTTTGACTACTTTGAAATTAATGAATGTGCAGAAAATATCCTCAATGAAAACCTTGAAAAAGTGTGTAACTCAATTGCTGTGAATGGGAGTATGAGCCATGACTGTTGGGGGCTAGATACGTATCTTCTACAGGTAATTCAGAACAGCTGTCTCTGTATGCTTCATAATATCTTGCATTTTTTTAAAGTCTAGTACTAAAATGGTAATTTTGCACAAATTTTATGTAAAGATTGGTTACTCGAATTTATATTACATATTGTAATTACACACGTGCTGTGTAATAATACTAAGTACCATTGAGTGAGCATTCAAATATTTTTCAATGTATTGGTCACTATAACATGTCGTAAACTCTGAATGTTTTCTAGCCGATACTATGCAGGAGTCAGCAAAAACACTACTTTAATCAAAATATCACATTTATTGACCAAATATTAAAGAAACTATTCGAATTTTAAATTGAAGTGAAAACTCTCTTATTATTGAGAGAATATTTTAAGGATCAGTGTTTTTATTTTGATTTAGCAGTTCTCTTTTTAGTTGATTTACATTCACACAGTGTATAAAGTTCTTTCTTCTCTCTTTGCATGAGTTCGGGTATAGTTTTCTATGTTTTGTCAGATCATATAGAAATAGATTTGTATTTTCTCCGTCTATTGTTGTCCATATATGCACGACGTGTTTGGCGAGTCGCTCAGCATTTTCGGTTATTGTGAGGGTTTTTGCAGGCCTTCTTTAGGCTGTATCGAACTAAGTTTAGTTTAATGCTTATACTAACAGCTGGTGAGTTTTGAAAGGCTAATTTTATCTGAGAAGCTACAAAATACTCTTTGTAAGAGCCTACACGCTAACTCAACGCGGAGTGGACTTTAGACAGTAAACAGAACAGGACTCCGATAAAGCAAAATGATCAACAAGAAAAAAGTACTTAGCTGTGAAAAATGCAGGCGTAACATTACTAAACTACACTATAGGATTCAATGTGCTGGAACATGTGCCCGCTGCGCTGGTTTCACAAGGACTGTTCTGGACTTAGCGCTGCTGAATTTTCCTCCTACGAACTATGTCAGGCGCCTCAAAAATGTGCGTGTTTAGACTGTCTATCAGATGATGTTGCCGGAAGTACCTCTAGGAGATCTACTGGAAACCGCCACGACTAGAAGATCCATGATCTACAACGACTCATCCGATGCTCTAAATTGTGATGATCTCTTCGAGCAAGTCAATCCTTCAAATCATGATATCATGAAAGCTGTCAAGCGGATGTATGATGAGCTAAAGCACTCCATAACTTTTAATGGTGCGGTGATGGAAAAGCTAGACGAAACTGTCGAAATTCTGACAAATGAAAATAAGAAGTTAAAAAAAAAACACGATCTTTTACGAGCAAGAGTTTCGGATCTGGAGAAGGAAATGGCGTATACGAAGTCCAGCAATCCCAAAGACGTGGAAGCGAAGAGTAAAAATCTAGTAATTGTAGGTCTAAAATCCAATCATCAGTGTAAGAACAATGTATTGAAAGCCTTTGAGGCGCTTAATGTTACTGTCTCAAATGATGATTTTGATTTAAATGTTCCAACTAGCGATAAGTCCAAAAAAATGCCAATCATTGTTTCCTTTAAAGATCCGGCCTTAAGAAATCAAATACTGGAAAAACGTAAAACAGTCTCTTTAGATACAGAAATATGTAATATTCAGTCCGAGGTTAAAACTAAAATCTATATAAATCCTGACCTGCCCAAGTACATTCGCGATATATTTCTTAAGGCCAGAGAACTTAAGGAATTTGGGTACAAATATGTCTGGTGTAAAAATGATAGCATTCTTGTACGAAAAAACGAAGGCGACTCGGTTATTAGAATCATCACTGCAGCACAAGTAGATACCTTGAAAACATAAATATTATTGTTTATTGTTTATGTTTACTATATTTACGATTTAATACAATGGCTGTTAACCAGAATATTTCTAATTTAAAAATAGGCCATGTTAACGTAAGATCTCTTATTCCTAAGCTTAATAATATCAAAGATTATATATCGGTAAATGATTTTCATATTTTTGCTATTACAGAAACTTGGCTTTCCGACTTGGTTGATGATGAGGTGTTGCGTTTGGACGGTTCCGAATTAATCAGGCGCGACCGCTCTGTGGGTAGGGGAGGTGGCATTCTTGTGTATGTGAGAAACTTGTTTAAATTTTCTGTTTTTAATGATTACGAATGTAAATTTTCTGAGCAAATTTGGGTGCAGTTGAAAATTGGTGGAATTTTAAACAGCATAGGTATTTTCTATAGGCCACCCGGGTTTACTAATATAAATGCATTTATGAGTTAGTTTGAGTGTAATGTTTGTCGATATCTGCTGCCCTCTGATAATCTTATATGTCTTGGTGATTTTAATATTAATATCCATAACCTAGAAAGTATACATACACAGAGATTTATTTCCCTGCTACAGGTTTATAATTTGTCTCAAGTCATAGATGAATCAACTCGGCCTGGTTTAGGAGGAAAGGCTTCTCTTTTAGACCTAATTATTTGTTCCGATAAAAAATTCTTAGTAAACAGTAATGTTGATCCGACTTTACAGGTGTCAGACCATTTTGTTATTGCCTGCCAGCTCCGACTCTTCATTTCTAAGCCGTCCCGCTTTTTATTGACATACAGGAACTTTAGAAGTTTTGAAAAGGACGACTTCTATAACGATTTAATTAATTCACGTTTAGATAATGTATTTTACTAGACAGATATTAATGACAAGGTTGAGGTTTTTAATGCTTGTATTCTTGGTCTTTTCGATAAACATGCACCACTCGTAACAAATAAAATAACAAAACGGAAGAGTCCTTGGATTACAGATAATATTAGGTATCTTGTGCTTTTAAGAAATAGGGCTCTTTCAAAATATAAAAGAGAAAAAACTGCAAATAGTTGGGAAAACTATCGCCAACTTCGGAACCAAGTTACAATAGCTATTGACCGAGAGAAGAAGTGCTACCTTAATGCAACACTGCGTCAGGGTAACTCTAAAAAAACTGGAACGTTCTACGCAGGATGAATATTCACTCTAAGCCTCGCAATACAATTCCTGGCCATTTGGCTGATCCCGAGACCATTAATAATTTTTTCGTAAATGCTGCGAGCCCGGATGCTCCAAATCCAGAAACTTTAGCATTTTATCTCCAAAATAAAAAGAAAGGAGTTGGATATTTCGAGTTTCAACTTGCATCTCTCGAAGAAGTTAAGGAGGCCTTATTTTCTATAAAATCTGAAGCCGTGAGTACAGATGGGATAAGCTTGGCTATGCTGCTGCACTGTTGTCCTTTTATTCTCCCATTTATTGTACATCTCGTTAACTACTGTATGGAATCGTCTACTTTTCCAGAGACTTGGAAATCTTCATACCTACTTCCAATACCCAAAGTTGCATCACCGAGTCAATTATCCGAATTCAGGCCTGTCAGCATTCTCCCTACCATCTCCAAAGTATTAGAGAAAGTCTTAGAAAATCAAATCAGGATTTATGTTGATAGATTTTCCATTTTTGCCGCCAGTTCAATCTGGGTTCAGAAGGGACTACAGCTGTTCAACAGCACTCCTAAAGGTAATGGATGATATCTTGCAAGCGGCTGACCGTAATGAATTAACAACTTTGGTATTATTGGACTATTCCAAGGCCTTCGATAAGCTAAATCATGAATTATTATTGGCGATCTTGAATCATTTGGGCTTTGGAAGAAATTCGTGTTGCCTTATCAAGGAGTATTTGACCAGGCGAATCCAGTCGGTAAAAATCAATGGCCAGTTGTCTTCTTTTTTGATGCTTATCTGCGGCGTGCCACAAGGGTCCATCCTTGGACCTTTGTTTTTCACTTTATATACTTCGCAATTATCTTCTTGTCTCAGATATTAATTGCTCCATATATACGCTGATGACAAACAAATTTATTTGTCATTTTTACCAGATGAAATTGAAGAAGCTAACGAACGTATTTCTCTGGACCTTGTCCTGCTTGCCAGAGCCTCCAGAGGTCACTGTCTGGCTTTAAATCCTAATAAATGTCAGGCTCTTCTCTTTGGTAGGATTCAGTGTAGAGACAAGTATGAAAACCTTGTAAAAATTAATGTGGATGGTGAAAGCATAAAATGTACTACTGTAGCTAAAAATCTTGGTGTACTATTAGATGTTAACTTAAGATTTCCAGAACATATTGACAATTGCATTAAAAAGGCATTTATAAACTTAAAATTACTCTATGGTCAAAGACATCTACTTAATAAAGACCTTAGGAAAGTTTTGTGCGACAGTCTTGTACTATCCCACTTTACTTATTGTGACGTCGTATATGGTCCTTGCCTTCTGGCAATCGATTCAAAGCGTATTCAATACATCCAGAATTGTTGCGTAAGATTGATAAATGGAATGATAAAGTACGATAGATGTGAGTAATGAGATGTGTGAGATGAAGTGGTTGGATATGGCTAAAAGGAGGTTACTACATAGTCTTTTGATATTTAACAAAATTATTTTTAAGAAATGTCCAGGGTACCTATACCAAAAAGTTAAATTCAGATATGACGCTCACGACCTGGACTTAAGAAATAAAAACTTTATAACACCTCCTCAACACAAAACATGTTTATTTGAAAGAAGTTTCAGCTACTGTATATATACTCAATACAATGCCATACCCTCCAATCTAAGTTGTCTGCCGCCGCTTCTGTTTAAACGTAAGATTAAGAGTTTCTTTATGGAATCACTTTAATCTTGTACTTAGTGTCTGTAATAAATTTTTCTTTTTCTCTTTTAATATTTTTAGTTTTGAATAGCTTATATAATGTACATTACACATATATTTATTAGAATAATACATATATTCATATAGCAATTAATTATAGGAGTTATAATGTTAGCTGTATGGTTAAGATAGGAAGCATGCTTCAACTTCGCCATTTGTAATTTACTTGTAAATTATAATAAAGACATTATTATTATTATTATTATTATTAGTATTATTACTACAAAGATTTATGTGAAGAACGGAATGACACACGTACTAGTAGCTTTAAGGCATAAAGCGTGGAGTAACAACAGGCATATCAGAAATGGGGGCAACCTTTATAACTGGCTAAATTTTAATACGAAAAAACAACTACTCTTTTCAGATGAACCCACGCACTATCCTCTAAGATCATAGGGCATCATTCCTTGACCTTGGTGCTTTACCTAATAAGTGTTTATTGAGCTTAGGAAGAGAATTAGGAAATAATGGCAGCAACATCGTGGTCTAAGAGATAAACTCTCGTTTAACAGACTTGTCAATATAATTAAAATTAAATAAAATTTCAATCAGGAAACCATGAGATGCCAGCTGGATGGCTTATATCACTAGTTTGAAAAGCTCTTACAACTACTTGAGAAAACTTGTAGGGATGCGAAAAGGTAAGAACCCATTCTTGCCATGGAAGATAGGAATAGCCAAAAACATTTTAAAAACATCAGAAAAGCAGAAGTTTTTCAGATATCTTGCAAGAAATACATACTGTCCAGCATCTCGGATCAAGGCACAGTACCCAATCCCGCCTAATGCCCTCCATGGGCTCCTGATAAGTCCGTCAGATTTGGAGGCAAAACTAAAGAAACTGCCCTACAGAAAAACGGCGGCTGGTCCTGGCACTAATACCTATAACCTGATAAAAATAATCCCGATAAAAACGTTGGTTCACTTAACCCACATAATCAGAGCAATTTTAAAACTGCAACATTTTCCAGAACCTTGGAAACATGCTGTAGTTATTATGATACAAAAACCGAAAAAATCTAAAACTTCCGCAATTCTACAGACCAATATCTCTAGTTACATATCTTACTAAGGTGGCTGAGAAAGCCATACTGCCAAAGATTATTAGGGAGGTAATTCGAAGTCAGATCGCGGAATGGCACAGTTATGCAGGCGGCCAGGATCTCTCGCATGGGGATCTCGAAAACTTGGTCTGCCGTTTTGGGGTAGTTGCAGTGGTTACCTATTTCAGTCTGTCTTTATATTAAAAAAAAGCGATCCGAATCATATACGATGTGAGGTTGAGGGATTCGTGCAGGCCTGTCTTTTTGAGAAGTGGAAGTATGACACTACCTTGTCTGTTTATTCTGGAAAGTGTATGCTTGGTTTTTAGAAAGTATAGACATCTGGCTGTGCAAGGAGAACATCTTACTCGACAATCACAAAATGTTCATTTATTAATGATGCAAAGAAAATTTATATTCACTTACCGTTAAATTTGCGCAGGGCCGGACTGGCCCATCGGGCGACCGGGCGTCGCCCGGTGGGCCGGTCCCAAAAATGGGCCGGTCGCATTGCCAAAAAAAAGCCCAACGAAAGAAACGTTAAAAAATAAAAACTCAAAGCAACCACTATCCAGACGCTGGACTCTATGCTGTGTTTGCCGCAGCAGTGTTACATGTCCCACAAAGCCCCATTTCACCTGGGTTACCCTTTCTATTACATCCTTGACCTGTGTGTGTTGTCTTATGTATTCGTTTGTCTTCCTATCTCTTAAAGAAATACCCATTATTGTCCTTTCCATACCTCTTTGTGTTATTTTTAGTTTTTGTATTGTCTGTTTTGTAAGGGTCCACGTCTGGATATGTTTGGCATTTTCTAATGAGTCACAGCCATCATCATTTGCTAGTGGTGTAAATTATTCTATAAAGCACGCATACACGAGATGAGCACGAGTTAAGCACGAGCCATCACCTGTGCACCGAATCCTACTTACTTTATAGCAAGGAAAGGATATACAACTGCGGCTTCCGAAAGAAGACAAAAAATTGAAGAAAATAGGCAAATGTTAGACAGAATTATTGAGACAATAAAATTAATAGGTAAAAGTGGTTTAAGTTACAGGGGAGATACTAAAAATGAGTCAGCATTTACTTTTTTAAAACAAAAAATTGATCATGGTAATTTTCTAGAAATTATTTTACTTCATTCGAAATTTGATCCCCTGTTGCGCACACATATTGAGACATATGCCAAAAAGAGTCAACAGCTTCGTAATCATGGACGTAGACAGGGGGGGGGGGGGCTGGGAATTTAACCGACTCATTTTTCAACATACCATTCATGCCATGTCATTCAAGAGGGTGCCGAATCCTTGTTTTTTTTAACGATTTTAACAACTTTTGGGTAAAAATTGAGCGTGCACCCCAAAATTTTCCGCCTTCGGCGGCTTAGCCTCCGCGTACGGGTGCCACTGCGGCCTTATCTACGGTTCGCCCCCCCTGAAAAAAAATCCTGTCTACGCCCATGTTCGTAATAATTACACTCAGGCTCAGATATAGGTAGGGGCAATTTTGTGACATTTTTATCAAAAAAATACTTTAAACTCTATAATAAGAGGTCTATCAAAACTTATCAAATTGAAAATTGCTGAACAAGTCAAAAGTGCTAAAATTTACTCACTACAGATTATTGACACAACACAAGACATAAATGTTGTAGATCAGTGTTCTATTATTGTTAGATATATGTAGTTGAAAATAAAGTTAACGAATGATTAATTGGGCTGATTAACTGCACTTCTAGGAAGGGTAAAGATCTCTATGAAATTGTTGCGAATTCTTTAAAAGAACTGGGTTTAGAAATATCAGATTGTGTTGGAAATTATACGGATGGGGCTGCTAATATGCAAGGCCAATATAATGGCTTTACGGCATGGCCCTCTAAAGACTCACCAGGTCAAATCCACGTTTGGTGCTATGCACCTGTTTTAAAGTTAGTTTTGGCCCATATTACCAAACTTACGGTTCCTACAATTTCATTGTTTGTATTAATAAATAAATCGGCCGCTTTTATTCGAGAATCGCACTTACGAATGAATGTCTGGAAGAAAAAATCCATTTCTAATTTTGTTAACATTATTGGGAAACAAAATGGTGGACCAAGGATAAAGCTTTATGTAAAATATTTAACGAAAAGGGCATATTTGTCAATTTATGTCTAACATTTTATGAGATAGCCAACTCCAAGGACTTTAATGCTGATATTTAAAGCCCCAAGCCTTTTGGATGTTTTTTGAAATACGAAACAATTCTAATGGCAATAGTATTTAAACACATTTTTATTTCCACTACACCTTTGTCTAAATAGCTTCAAATAGCAGGTATGGATTTTTTACAAGCGCTCCGAATGATTGAGTATACTTTAACATCATTAAAAAATATGTCCAGGAATTTTGATGAAGTTTCTGAGGAAACCGCTGCTTCCGTGAATTAATCGAACACAGAATTTTTAAATCTAATAACTATGCCAAGATCTAGAAAAAGAATCAGAAAAATCTTTCATGATGAGACATGCCGTGACGAAGCTCCGCAGGGACCAATAACCAAATTTAGAATTGAAGTATTTAATGTAACGATGGACAAGGCAGTTGGATAATGTAATGGGAAGTAGATTTTTGGAGTCATACCAAACTTTATACGGGATTGTACACTTTTCAGCCTTCAAAACTTAAGCCATTTAATACATAGATATAAAAAATTAACTCGAAATGCAGTTAAAAGATTTTACATCCAAGTGGTCAAACTAATCAATGTACTTGCCAGAAGAATTCATACATGAAAATATTGAACTAGAAAAAGAACCGGAATTGAATACCTAAGCCAGATGATTTTCAATCTCATTATAAAACTTTTAAAAGAATGTACTTTATGCTGTTACAAAGTTTTAATCCAATATAATCTTTACCGTGAGGCTTATCCAGATCTTGAAAAGGCGTACAAATACGTACTAACTTTGTCGATGTCACAAGTAGAGTGTGAGCGATCATTTTCTAAATTAAAGTTTATTCTAAACAGATTACGAAGTTGCTTGTCTCAAGATCACCTAGAGGCATTTAGTTTTTGTATTGTCTGGCTTGTGAAAAGGATATTTTAGTAAATTTAAATAATGAAGATATTATTAAATATCTTACCAGTCAATTTAAGGGTCTTAGGGATATTATATGTATATAATGTAATTTTTTATCTATTATTTAACAGTTTAGTCTTTTAATTTTTGTTTTTTATTTTAAGAAAATAGTTTTTGTTACACTTGACTTTATAACACCAAGTTAATAATATATCGATAAATATTCTTATGAAAAGCTAAGCATTAGCAGTGGAGTTTGGGTTAGTTTGGGTTATTAAGCAATACGGGTATCTAAATGAAAATAATTCATAAATTCATACAATTTTAAAACGCATACTCCTATTTAAAAATAAACATGAGAGCCCGAGAAGAGGGCCGGTAATCTCATTTGGCGTCCAGGCCGATTTTCAGGTCCAGTCCGGCCCTCAATTTGCGAAACTTGCAAGATTTAAAGAAATTTCAAAGTACATGTAAATAACTTTTAGTTAGCAAAGCATATTATAATATTGAGGAATATTTTAGTGATCATCTTATATTGAGTTAATATTGTATCACCTGTAATGTGGAGTCTTGTTAGGCTAAGTATTCAGTATTGCTATGTTATTGTGAATGCTTCTATTATTTTCGAATGCTTATATGTACATACAGATATTTTATAGGATTTTAGATTTTATATTTGTGTATCTTTTATTTCCTTGACTCAGTCTTAACCAAATATTGACTTCTTTTTATTTCTTTTTTTACTGTTTTGTCAATAAGATTTGTTGAGATCTTTCGATAATAAAGCATGTTTGAATTTGAATTTTAATTTCTAAGAGATACGAGATCGATTAAATCGAGATGAAGTTCCGCAATCTCATGCTCAACAAGAGGCCGAAAATAATTACTTAGCTAACTAATTGGCTAGTTTGGATTAAATTAGGAACTTTTATACGTTATGTTTAAATAAGAGTATGGGTAAATTTGGGTTAGATAAACAATAATATAAATTTTTTCAATTTGGTTTCTGATTTTGACGGTATAGGTCAAAAAAGGAAATAAATAGGTTTTTTGGCCAATGTTATGAAAAACTAATTCCCAAAGCCCTAATTTAGCCGAAACGTCCTCTTTTCTAAACCCAGACCCATATAAAGCCAATTTAAAAATCATGAGAGAGTTGCAACGAATACATAAGAATCATATCAAAGCAGATAGGAAATATCGTGTTTTATCTACAATCTAGTCTCACAAATCTTATGAGACTAGGTATATAAAACATGAATTACAAAATTAATTTAACTCATACGCAAAGCACTTCAGTGTTATTGCGAAATAAAAATTCAAAATTATCATGAAAATAACAAAAATATATAACGAATACATACATAAATAAATAACCTAATCCAAATTACTAAATATGATAGAAAAACACATTAATTTCGGCATAAGTGTTAAAAAATATTGCCATTTTGAACGCCACTGTAAATCCTCCTTCTATTTAAATTTCCGAATGCCTTTATTATTATATCCCTTAAATCTTGCTTACCCTTAAGTAAATTAAATCTTTAAGAGTACCCCACAAATAAAAATCTAGGGAAGTCAGATCTGGAGATCTCGCTGGCCCTTCTACAAAATCTCCACTTCCTATCCAACGCTCTGGGAATTACTCATGGAGAAATCGAAGCACATTCCGATTGTTATGCGCAGGTGCGCCATCCTGCTAACACCATAGACATTGTTTAGTAACCAGTGGAATATTGATAAAATATCATAAGATACTCTTGAAAAACAATATTTAAAAAGATTAAATAACTCACAGAAGTCAGATAGATAGAATGCAATCGCCCAATTTTCCATAAGTATAGAATCAGGAAATTTCATTTATTCTAGCAGCGGTTTTTAACGGATATCTTACAATTTCAGAAAAAAAAACGTAATTAACTATCTGCTTTTTCACTTAATAAAATCGGCACCGATGGAGGAAACATCGTATCTATTCTCTATCTTGCATACTGCTTGCTTGCATATAAATATTTATTTATTTATTGTTTTATTTATTTGCTTATTTGTTTTCATAAACCCATTTCATTTCACAGTTACAACACCAATTATCAAATGGGATACCTAGAATTTAAACAAAGTATAAGAAATCATATCCAATAATAACTAAATTATATACTTTTATGTTATTTCAGAATGGACTTTATAGTGCTATTCCCCCCGGAGTTGCTCTATTTGCAGGATTTATTTTTGGACCACTGTCTGATTATGTCATAAAGACTAATTACATTTCGACTGTTAATTCACGAAGGATATTTCACTTGTCAGGTTTGTTTATAGTATAGTATATTACTATAATTTTATGTCTTCATGTTTGTTTTTGTTTTTTTAAGTTGTCCATAATTTTCGCTTATTTATGTGGTTTTAGTCACAAATAATATCTGAATTTGTGTTGGAAGTAACCTTTGGAGTTTTGTGCTTGTGAATTGCGCAAAGTTTCGGCTTAAAACTGTGAATTTATTAAAAATTAGTGTGACTAAAATAAAGTAATTTTTGCCACGTTGCCAGTGCCTCCCATTGAAAATTCTTGGGGATTATGGAGGAATTACAGTGTGCATTTTGTGATCAGATCTGCTATTTTAAGGAGAGCAAAGGTTGTTTGTTTGGTTGTGCTTGTGATAATTGCAAGAAAGTCTCTTGTAGAGATTGCAGCAAAATTTCTTCTCAAGAGATCAGATGTGCAATTGCTAAAACTAGAACTGTCTTAGTCTGGTGCCGTGATTGCATTGGTGAGTTTTCCAAATTCGATCATGTAAAGAATTTGGATAATACTGTTGATGTTGGGGTATCTACGGAGCCCTTTAATAATGGAAGTCTTGAAGCGAGTAGTGATGTCATGACGAACAGCATAACCAGGAAACAACTGCTCAATGAGGTCTTGAAGATTATTGAAGAACGCCTTGAAAATAAGTTTCAAACTATGTCCAGAATTATCTCGGATAGCAACAAGGATCTAGTAAGATTTTCATTGGAGGGTCGAAAGGAAAATCTGTGCTCACAGGATGTTTGTGTCAATGTGACAACACCGCCCCCTTATCCCATTAAGACAGGAAATGTAGTAAGAAATGTCATAAAATCAGCTGTTCGTCAAGACGCTGCAATACAAACCAATGTTGCCAATCCTTCCTCTTCATCTTCTGTCAATGGGTCAATGGCCCGGAGCAATCCCCGCCATGAGGAAGAAAGAGAGAGAGGAAAACCTGAAAGGTGTCATCAGTCAGTTGATGTAGACAATGAATCAGCTGAGAACGAGCAAGGATTTACCATTGTACAAAACCGAAAACGCCGGAAAAATAATAACTTTGTCATGGGAAAAGCACATTTCCGAGGAGATTAAGATTTTTCAGGATCAATGCAGAGGGAGATTTTTTATCTGGGTCGCGTTAGAATGGGGGTAACCCCTAGCTTTATTGAACAACGCATCAAAAAACAGTGCCCTGAAATTAGGGACCTTAAGGTTGAATCTTTGCCTGTTAAAGGTGAGACTATCTCTTTTAAAATAAGTATACATTCCGATTGTAAGGATGATTTTTTGAGACCTGATATTTGGCCTAAGGGGGTCATTCTGCGAAAATGTTGAGTAAACAAACGTGAGCCTGAAAGTTTTCAAAGAGACCGGGGCAATCAAACCATAGTTTAATAAACGGCTCTTCTCATCCAAGCATTTCTGTTCACTATATTAATACAGGTGGTATGAAAACAAAAATAAAAAGTTTTCAACAAGCATTGAGTTGTTGCTGTTATGACATTATTATGATAGCAGAAAATTGGTTAACATCTGACTTTTCTGATGCCGAAGTTGGAGTCTCAAATTATGACTTATATAGATGTGACCGTGAGTCAGGTTTAAATACCTTAAAGGTGCGTGGGGGTGGGGTATTGATCGCAGCTAAAAAACATTTATTCACACAAAAAATTATTATTCCCTCTGTTGAAGCTGATATTTATCAGGTTTACTTAGCATTCAGTGTAAAAAATCAATCTTTTGTTGTTGGCTGTGTCTGTATACCATCTCCATCACCTTACCATGCTTATGTAGCACATTGTGATTCTTTAGATTATGTAGTTAATGAGTATTCTGATAGTTTGTTTGTCTTGGCAGGAGATTATAACTTGCCTCAGGTTAGATGGGGTAATGATGATCTTGGTCTGACTGCTGATTATGAGCATAATGACTCGGTAAATATTATTGCTATTTTAGTTTCCACAATTTTTTTCAAAAAAATATGGTTTTGAATAACAATGGAGTTGTTTTGGATCTGGTATTTACTAGTTTAAATTCTATTGAGGTAAGACCTGCTGTAGAAACAATTTTTGAAAATAGCTTACATAACACATTAGCTCTGATATTTATTGTGAGGAAGACTGTCAGGTAATGAATTATGAAGAATATTTTTATGATTTTAAAAATGGTGATTTTCTTCATAGATTGGAATGCTTTGTTTAGTAATAAAACAACTAATGAAATTATAACTTTATTTTATGATATTATATACTCTTTAATAGAACAATTTATCCCTCTAAAGAAATATAAAACTTCTACTTTTCCCTCTTGGTTTTCTTCTGAACTTCCCCATTTGTTTATACAGAAAAACAAATACATAAGAAGTTTAAAATTAGTGGGTTGCAGGTTGATTATGAACATTTTATGTCCTTAAGATATCAGTGTGAAGTTTTGAGAGATGCTTGTTATGAACAGTACAATCAATAGAGTGGAGAGCAACCTTTCTGCGGATCCAAAGTATTTTTGATCATTTATCCAAAGTAAAAGAGGGACATTTAATATTCCTTCTAGAATGACCTATAATGACAAGGTTAGCTTGAATGCTAAGGATACTGCAAATATGTTTGCCGAGTGCTTTTCTTTGGTATACTCAGATGAACAACTCAATACTGTACTTCTTTTAATTTTGAAAATTCAGTTTGTTTATGTGCAGTATCATTGTCAGTAACAGAAGTATATAATGTTATTGTTTCCTCTAGGAATAGGATATGTTCTGGACCAGACAGAATCCCAGCATTTTTTCTTAAACAATGTTTGTGTACAGTTACGAGACCCATATGGATTATTTTTAACTCTTCTCTTGATTCGGGTTGTTTTCCGGCCCCTTGGAAGAAAAGCTTTTTAAAACCAATTTTTAAATCTGGGAATAGAAGTGATATGACCAACTATCGTGCGGTTTGTAACCAATCAGAGTTACCAAAATTACTGGATTGTCTTGTTGGTAGGAAATAGTATGGAATTTTAGAACTGTTTTTAATCTGGAACAATTTGGATTTGTGAAGGGAAGATCAGCTGATGTAAATTTGGTTTTATATGTTAATCACATATACAATAGTTTGGAGGGGGGATCTCAGGTTGACTCGATTTATACAGATTTCTCTAAAGATTTTGATCGAGTCAATCATGGGATCCTCTTAGAAAAACTAAAGGCTCTAGGTATTGTTAACCCTCTTCTTCAATGGATATCGGAGTTTGTTGGAGGAAGAACTTAGGTGGTCAATCTTGGAGGCTCATTATCGTAGAAAATATGTGTGCCGTCAGGGGTGCCACATGGTTCCCATTGTGGCCCTGTTTTGTTTTGCCTTATCTTAGTTGATTTGGTGGATTATCCAAAAAATTGCAGTGTTTTGATGTTCGCAGATGATGTAAAACTCTTCAGAAGCATTGAGTCTTTGAATGATGCTGTTCTTCTGTTTTCTTTTACATGACAGCATATCTTCAAAATCAAAGGTAATGACAAATTTAAATTCAAATAGAGAAATAAAACAAACAAAAAATTATGATCTTGTACCGACCACGGCCGAGAAGGGCTTGAGAAGGTGCTCTTTAAATGACGAATGACCATAAAATTCTTATATATAGGCCGAATAATAACTAACTACGCTTAACTCCGATTCTCCATATAACTCATAACATCCGATAACGATACCAGAGAAAATTAGACTGAGTTTCCCAAACTATAGACAGTTTTGGTTACTAATTTCGAAAAATCCCTAACTAGAACCTAAATAATGTGGACCCTATAGGTCACTTTAATTGATTTTTTAGGTGGGTTGCTACACTAAATCCGAAATTCAATAACCCTGCTCTTGTAGGATCAAGTTCTTTTTTTATCTAAGAGCCTTAAGCTCCAAAAAACCCACTATCCCACATATGCCCTACAGACAAAAACATACCCACGGCAAAAGACAACGTGGTATGTGTGAAATAATAGTAGACAGATATCAAAAATTCACGAGCTTATTTACCATACTCACAGCAAAATACAACGGGGTTTGTGAAACGATAGTAGGCAGATATCAGAGATTCGCAAGCTTAGCAGCTTTATTCTGCCTGCAGACTTTTCGATATAAGAAACTAGAAATAAAAATCAGATAACGCAAAAATTAAGGAAAAAGTCAAGCCCTACCTTCTAACAACCTCTCACACTGGTCGTCGGTACAAGACAGATTTTAAAAATCCTGTCCTACCTTCCACCAGAATCGCATCTCAAAAAAAAATGGCACCGCGCGCAGTCGTCACAAATATTTCACTTTTTTCCACGGTACGAAGGGACCGATCTTTAAGAATAAGATCTGAACTGCATATTTGAAATCCTTTATCAATTTTAATTAATATATTCTACTGCTGTATTTACGTAGATTCAACCCATAATATTAATTTTCATTTTATATTAACGAGATAATTGTCCACTGGTATATTTAAAAGACAAAAATTAGTTTTAAATGAACTTGATGGGCAACATAAGAATGCAGTATTTATTAATATTTACGTACTATTTAATGCGGAATTTTCCACACTGTTGCTACTAGGTCGGTTAAGACAGTAATTCAAAATAGGTTGAATATGAAAAGTTATTATTTGAAACCAAAAATAACTACAAGCGAACTCGGAAAAACCTGATGTTAATTACCGTAACAATTCCTAATATTTTCCCACAAATTGCAGCTCGAAACATCTTTCAATTGGATGACAGCGTTTCGTGGAGGAATTTGAAAAACTGCATGGCATTTCGAAAGAAAATATTGTAGTGACGGTTAGATTTCTCAATAACCATTAATTTTATGGTTTAATAACTTTTCCATGTTTTCCTAAATTTCTGATCAAAGTTGCTATGATATTTTGTTCCATCTGATTTTCTCTTGTGGTATGTCAAAGTTATCTCCCCCATTTTACTGAACTGAATTATCTATGGTTTTCATGAATTATTATCATTATCGTTTTTCAATTTTTCTTGGGCTCTTTCCGATGTCTCTCTTAGCAAAGGGTATGCTAGTTTACCATGTCTGCCTAGTGCGCTTATTGCTGTTATTATTACTACTATCGTTTTCATTTTTTTTTCGTGGTTATAGGTTCCTTTCTGTTTTTTGTTTGTCCCATTACCAAAGAATCTATTATTAACTGTTCCATACATCCTTAACCGTTCCTCCCACAGCGATTTTGCTCTTCCCAATTTGAATTATCTTTCTGACACTGTTGATCTATTTGCCTACATATTGTTATTATTATTATTATTATTATTATTATTATTATTATTATTATTATTATTATTATTATTATTATTTTTATTATTATTATAATTATTATTATTATTATTATTATTATTATTCTTTTTGTACTCAGCTTAGAGCTGGTATGATTTACCTATCCCGGATACTAAGTATCAAAAGGCTTAGGCTCAAATTACATCATAAACTTGCGTACTGTATGGCAAGTATTCAATATAACAGCCTTCTGGATGTCAGAGAAGGTGTTTTGGGTAGTCCCAGTTTGGCGAGGCTGTCGTGCAAGGTATTAGGAACTATGCCGGTTGATGATATAATAACTGGGACTATTTCCACTTTTTCGCAATGCCACATCTGTTTAATCTCAATGGCGAGATCTGCGTACTTGGTCATTTTCTCGTGATGTTTGTTAAGAACGTTGTGGGTGTTCGGTACGGCTACGTCGACGAGAAGGACTGAGTTGACTCTTCTATCGACCACCACTATGTCAGGCCTGTTATTCGTCACCAGTCTATTGGTGATAATGGACCTATCGTAGTAGAGTCTAAAATTGTCATTTTCGAGAACCTTCTGTAGCTGGTACTTATAGTACGGTGTGTAGGTGTTGAGAAGACTGTACTTGTGGGCCAGTTTCTTTTTATTCCAAGAAAAAAAATCAAATACATGCCTAAAAGTAATGATGACATAATGGAATAAAAAAGGCTGCATCAGCTTGCCTCAGGAAAGAAGCAGCTGCAAAAGCCAAAGAAAAAAAGTAAAACAGTTCTTTAAACTAGATATACAGATGACACACTGCAGATACACTTAAAAGTTAGCCTACAACCGAAAAAAAAAACAATAACTATCTATTACTTAACTTAGTAAATAATAATAATAAATAAATATTACAAGAGAAAAGAGAGAGAGAGAGAGAGAGAGAGAGAGAGAGAGAGAGAGAGAGAGAGGGAGACATAGAAGGAATGAACGAGAGATGGTCATGTAAGATATGGCAGTCTAATTATTTCGGAGCAACATTGCTTTAATTTTCCCTTTGAAAGAGGAAACTGACATAGAAAAGTCCATGACTCCATACCTATTCAACAGCAAGGTGACTTGATAGGAAAAGGATTTCTTAAATGCTTCTGTTTTATGAGATGGTATTGTTAAAAGGTTCAGTCTACGAATATTTACATTATGCACGTCTGTTCGATATTTTAGCCTTTGATGAAGATATGGAGGACATTTGAATTTTATTATTTTGTAAAAAAATACAGCAGAATGCAAGGTACGCCGCCCGGCCACGGTAAATACACAAACCAGTAGGTTAACTGACACTGATTAACATTGATAGATCACCCGAGTTCTCGAGGACCTTGAACGGGGCTGCCTAATGCATTATAGGGATTTTCCAGAGGCGTAGCATATAACTTTGAAAACAATTTGAAATAAAAAGGTATATCTTTTAAAGCTTTTTTAAATATGTTAATACAATATAAAAGTGCGTAAATAAAACACATATCTCATACAAAACATTTACTGATTTTTCCATATTACAATTTTCATTTTGTTTGGATTTCTAAATTTTTTATTAGCATATTTTAATGTGTAATATAGTCGTACTCTGAAAATCAGATTTTTAAATATTTTTTTTGCAAAATGTGAACAGGGATGTTCAAATTCTGTTGCCTGACTAGCATTTACAAATGATTTGACAATATTATTTTCTGTAGTATGTTTTCAAAATTCATTTGGAATATTATTTCTAATAATGAGATGTAACGTACGAAGTTTGCGTGAGACATTTTCAAATTCCCAAAAGTATCCATATTCGCATCTTGATACACTCTGAGGTAGCAATATAAAGATGAATCATCTAAATTCTGGTACACATTAGCTAAAATAATGCTAAAAGATTTGTCATAAATAATTGGCATTTTATTTTTACAGCCAAATACCGTCTGTTTCTATAAATGCTATATTCCAGCTCTATTCTCAGGTTAACATAACCAATAGAAGCAAATAAGTTTACAGCTCAGCAAAAGTTGCCACTCCAACCAGAAAAGAAACTAGAGTAGTAATGTTCAAAATGTCAACTGAAATATTTTATTCCTAAAAGAAGCAAAAACAAAATCGCGGGAAAGATGCAAAAAATGTAAAAAGCTAGGTTAAATTCCAACGGCGAAAATTGACTACCTATTATATTAAAATAGAATCGCGAGAAAAGGGATTATGTTGCAATAAAAAGGAAAAAATGCTTTGATTTTCAAATGGCAGACCCAAGATCACCTTATGTCAATTTGGCATACTGAAGATATTTTTGTTTTTATAGGAAACTAATTTTTTTCAGTGGGATATTAAAAAAACAAATTCCAAGGTGAGAAGTGCCTTTTTTGTACTGTTTTGCGTGCGGAAGCAGTACTTTCCGCACTGAATGCGGTAAAGTAACTTTTCCGCACTCAGTGCTTGAAAGTTACTTTACCGGAAATACGGAAAAGGCAACTTGGACACTGATTTAAAATATCTTTTTGAGTGCGGTAAAGTTACTTTTACGCACTGTGATTTTTTACAAAACTTATGAAAAGGTTCCCTACACAAGTCTCAAATTTAATGTTATAATACTATGTATACCGATGCACATTCCCACTAAATAGTATTTGATTTTCTATTAAAAATATATCTCTTGCCAAGAAAAGTGATATTTTTTATGTTCTTAGGAAAAACATTGTACCTAAAACTTGCCTAAAGTGTCTTTGACGGCTTGCACTAACACCGCTTTCGTCGTGTGCGAAAAAGTACCACTTTCCGAACTTCTTAGGTAAATAACTATATGTATCATAATTAAAATGATTTTTTTTATACAGCACGAAATTAGGAAACGACCCGCTTGCGGGGAGTTTCCTAGAGTGCGAGTGCGCTAAATGTCTTTTAAAACGTGTATTTTATGCTATTTTTTTGTATTTCGCAGGTTTTTTGATGAAAAACATTAATTTATTCTGGTCCCGATCAGCAGTTGCGCGGCCATCTTGTCATTTTTGACGTCTTTATTAGTAGAAATCTCATTCAAAGCGGTGTCGAAATTTTTGCTAGTGGGCCTAGACATTGAACAAGTTTGTTAATATAGCAACCAGTCAACAAAAGTAGTGGCGAAAAGAGGCTCTTTTACGTGTCGAAATATCATTTTGAACGCAAAATAGAAAAAATAGTATATTGTGCAACAAGTGTTGAAAATAATATTTTTTATTATTGTGTGATTTATTGTGTGATTTATGTCACTCGCCTACGGCTCGTATCATCGAACTACACACTCGTGTGAAAAGTGATTTTCACACATGTTGCATACTATACTTTTTCTACGACTGCAAATAATACTGATAGTGATATATAATATTTATTATAATATAATATATAAAGCATCTTGTATTTAAATTTTAATTTATGGTTTACAGAGACCATACAAACTCAGCAAGCACAGCAATTTGTGTAACTAGTTGATGAGTAGGTATTGCCTTCCCTCGGGGGCCCATTTTTTACATATTCGGAAAAGGGAGCATCCGGGGGTGAAGCCCTGAAATGGGCCTACGTGACGGGGCCCATTTTTCACAGATTCTAAAATGGGGGCCCTCTGGGACGAGGCTTTTCAATGAGGCCCCCGGGGGCGAAGCCCTAAAATTAGGCACCAAGCCTTAAAAAGGGACCCCTGGTATGAGAGTCCCATTTTCTACAGTTTTGCAAAAAGGGGCTCGTGGGAGGTGAAGCCCTAAAATTGGGCCCCTTTTTTAGAGATCTTGGAATGGGACCTCTGAGGGCGAAGCTCTAAAACGCAGACGAAGCCCTTTAATATAAATATCCGAATAAGCCGTGTGCAAAGTATACTTTTCACATGATATTTGAAATGTCCAGTTTTCAAGAGCAGTTAGTGCGTTTTTGTCTATTTTCAGTCGTAGAAAAAAACATATACGTAACCCAGAAGGAAAGAACCATTACACATATTATAATAATTATAAAATATGGCGTCATAATCAAATCCTAGAAACCAAATTATTACGCTTAGAAATTGTAATTGTGACGTTAGCAGATTTTTATAAAAGAAGTAAAAAATCCATAAACTTATATGAAGACCAATATTTTCTTACCTTGAGAAATGATAAAATGTTTCAATCGAATTGTAGTATTTGATTTTACAACCTGCAGAAGCGCAAATGCTACCCGTTTTCTTCTTTTGAATGTTTTCCATCATTTACTACAAGGAATAAGGAACAAATGTTTACTATGATTCAAAAATTCACTTATCAGACCAAAAAGACGGATTACGGACAAGCACAAACTTCGCGCAGGCCCCGCTTCGATACGACACTGATCGTTTTCGAATGAGATACGCTACCGAACTGCGTTGAAGGTCACAGGCAGCTGAAACGTGTGACGTAGCGAGTTAAATTACTGGTTTGTGTATTTACCGTGGCCCGGCCATGTTAAGCCACCCCACTTCGGGCAATTTATGAGAGATTCTTTCTCTACGCCTTATACCAAATATCAGTCTGAGACAGGAGTTTTGGGCTCTCTTCAAATCTACACTGTCCAAAAAAGGGCCGTATAAATAGTCAGCAAAGTTAAAATGGGACAAGCCTAGGGCATCACAAAGCATGGCCTTAGTTTTTTGTGATAAATAGTACCTATGTGAATAAATTGCTTTAAGCATCGAATATGCCTTTCTTAAACATAGATTAATATGTTCTTTAAACTTTAACTTGCAATCTATAATTAGGCCTAGATTTTTAACTGAGTCCTTAAATGATATTATATTGTTACCAAGTTTAAGTTTTATAGACTCCTGTAATTGGCTTCTATAAGCTTCATTGCAAAAAAGAACAGCAATAGATTTGCTGGGATTCATCTTTAATAGATGATCCTCCGAAACTTTCAATAAGCCATCTAAATCACTATTGATTCGATCCGCGATAGTTGCCGCCAAAGCAGGTTTAAATGATATATAAATTTGTGTATCGTCAGCATATAGATGATACTGGCAATATTTTAAGGGTTTTGTTATATTAAAAGTATGTATGCAATAAAGACGTGGGCCAAGTATACTACCCTGAGGCACTCCGCATTTGACAGCCAAGACGTCAGATCTATTGCCCTCGAGACAGACACGCTTCTTTCTATCTGACAAAAATGAAAATATCAGTGAGGACGCGGGCTCCTCAAAGCCAATATACCCCAAAATAGCAACCATGATATTATGATCGATCATGTAAAATGCCTTGGTATAATCCAATAGTACCAAGACAGTCGCACCACCAGAATCCTGAGAAGTGAGCACATCATCCACTATATCAGGCAGTGCAGTGGAACAGCTATACCGGGCTCTAAACCTCGAAGGTATCGAGGTCCTCCTTGTTATTTATACGATGCACAACATCCCGAACTTTAATGTAGATAACACCATTCGAACACCAAGCATTCCTTGTTGTAAATTTATCAGTAGCCATGGACAGCAGGGCTAGCCGACCCTTTGTAAGATCTTCACGCACTTGCACACCCGTAGATTTCAGGTTTTTTTTTTGTTTTTTAGAACGGCCAGGCGATCGACGTCGTTGAAAAACCGCACCGGTACTGCCGGCAGCTTATCGGATGGATTTTTAGAAGCGATTCTGTGACATTTCTTTATCTGCGTGATATTTATGTTTACCTTCATTTGCTTAAAAATGTTCTGAACTTTTACCCGCAGGTCTTCATTATTTTCGGCCGGGACTCCGAAAATCCTAACATTACAATTTCTCGATGCTTGCTCTTGGTTGTCCAGTGCGTTCGCTATTTCTCGGTTGGCACCTTTTAATTTGATTACCTCCTGCTGAAGATCGATTATACATTTCTCTTGCTCTTTAAATTTGTTAGCGTACTTTTTGTCCATAATTTGTGCTACCTTATCTGCAATATTTTGCAGAAAACGATCGGTAAAGGTCCCCTTAATCTTCTCAATATCATTCTCTGACAGTCCCATATTTGCTAATACACTAACCTCTAAAGTAGTCCACACCGGGTCCGAATTAGCTAACGGATATTAGGTGGTTTTTTGGTCAAAAAACAGAAGGAACCAATCTTTCAAACAAAAAAGCAGCACATCACAGACACTTTTTTTAAAAACTAGTTTTAACTTTGTTAATAAACTTAAGAAAACACCAAAAAATTTTCGCAGCTGCTGAAGCGTGTGTTTACTCGCGCTGCGCCATCTACCCTGATGATGTTAGGTAGGAATAATCTCTGATGATTCTTGACCCTTCCTACATTTGTCGGATCGGGTGTTGGTGTCCTTGATCACAAACTTCTTGTAGTTATTAGTACTGATAATCTGGTCTTGGATAGCGATCATGAAGCCTTCACTTTCTGGGAAAAGGGTACCGCTAGTAAGCCATTTATTTGATGCTTCCTTGTCAATATGAGGCTGATTGAGGTCGTAATGATGTCGTCCGTGCAATGCCTTTTGTGACCATTGTTCGAACTTCTCAGTATCTGAAACTCCATTGAAATCTGCTTCAGGCGAGGCGAGGTTCAGAGGTGAGTAATCCTTATCGGTCTTGGATATAACTCGTGTTTCGGCTTTCCTGTAAAAGAATTCACGCAATTTTGTCACCTGCCGAGAGTGTAAGTTGATAAGGTCCATAAGGCCCCTTCCTCCGTGCTTTCGGGGTAGCGTTGTTCTAATAGTGGACGCCTTAGGATGGTGGTTGTTGTTCTTCGTCATCATTGTTCGTGTCAACCTCTGGATACCTTCTAGTTCGGTTTTTGTCCATCTTAAGATTCCACAAGAGTAAGTCAGAACAGGCGTGGCGTAGGTGTTGATTGCCCGAACTAAGTTGCCTGCGTTTAACTCAGACTTCATAAGTAATTTCACCTTTTGGTGTATTACTCCTGGATTCTGCCCTTTGCCTGCTTGTGGTCGAGTAATCTAGCCTGTTGAAATCCGAGGTATTTGTACGTTCCTCCTTGTTCCATTGTCTGTATGATCTCTCCATTTGGTAGTTGCACGTTTCCATCTATAACAATTCCCTTCTCAATGTTATTATTATTATTATAATTATCCACGCTAACTCAGCTTTCGCTGGTAATGATTTAGCCTAATTTCTAGGCTGGGATAACCTGGTGGAAAAACAATTCTGTTCTTCCCACTCAGGCTCCGTTCAGGTATTTGCGGACTATATAGCATGTCTGAAGTATAACTGCCTTCTGCGCGTATCCCATGATGTTCTGGGATAATCGGAGATCCTGAAGATTTTTAGGGAGATTCTTCGAAGTGATCCTTTCAGCCGAAATTACCAGTGAGATTTTGAAGACTTTAGTCAGTGCAGCTGCCAGACGTTCTTCAGCTCTACTGCAAGATTTTCGTATTTTGTGACTTTTTCTGTCTCAGTTCTTCTGACGTTATAAGATAGCAGCACAGCTATGTCAATGATGGTTCCAGTCTTTTTCTCCTTATCTTTGATAACGATGTCCGGTCAGTTGTAGTCCACCGTTCTATCCGTTGTTAAAATAACGGATAGAACGGTCTGTCCCAATACAGTACCGCTTTATCTTAATTTCGAAAATTGTCATTTTAATTTCTGTTTAAAAATTTATATCTCAATAACTTCTTAAAATTTTCGCAAAAAATCTGCTTTACTGCACATGCGTCAAAAAGTATTTTAAATTGCACTTCTACTTAAGGAGCTGCTTGTCTGCATAAATTAAATCAATTGCACTATTCGTGCTAAAAGGTTATTTCATTTGATTTTTTGCTTTTTGTTACATATACGACACCCAATTGTTATGTTAATGTAGAGAATTACAAAATTATAGGTATCATAGTATAATTACCAATATATTGTTTATCTCAATGGGTAAAGCCCAAACTACCGAACTAAAAGTAGTGCGGTAAAGAGTATATTTATAGAAAGATCAAATCAATTAATGCATTCATGTTTTTTATTTTAGGCGGCCTAGGAATAGCAGCTAGTATAACTTACTTATCGTTTCTACACGAGTCTCAAAAAATGATGTCCGTTTTACTAATGGTGTTTATCTACGTGTCACAATCGGCAATGGTTTGTGGAAACCTAATCAACATGATAGATTTATCTCCCAGATTTGCTGGAATAATTTTTGGAATCTCAAATGCCTTTGGTCAATGCTTTGCTTTGTTTGCTCCACTTTTAGTTCAATTTGTGGTTACAGATGAGGTAAGTAGTTAATTTGTGATAGAAAATTAATTTATATTTATGGAGTTTTTCAAAACAGTCTTCTCAGTTTTATCAATTATCGTCACTTTTTCGGCGCTAGAACGACCCAAAGTGACTCTTTATCATATTTAGTAATGTATAAAAATGTTACGTACTAGCAACAGGCCAATACGACATATTGCAGCAATGGAAGTCAAGAAAAAGATTAACATAATTTTTAAGCTCTCTCATTCTCTCAGTTTTGGTGATTAACATATCTTTCTCTTTCAGACCGATATTTATCAATGGAGACTAGTATTTACTTTGACTGGAGCAATTTTAACTGCGACATCGGTGTTTTTCGTTATATTCGCTTCAGGGGAGAGGCAGTCTTGGGATGGTCCTGAGGAAAAGAAGAAAACTGGAGAGAAACAGAAGCGAATTTCAGTGATTAGTATGTCGGGAACTATAGCAGTGATACCAAATTGATTATGTTGCTAATCTTCAACAAGAGTCCTAATCTGAATTAGATTGGTAATTCGGCAACCAGCGAAGAATTTACAATATCATATGTATATTCTTTCGTATTATTCCTCGCTCCTAGAGCTCAAATAATGAGTTACCAAATAAGTTATTTCAAAATATTGGAAAATAAATTGGAGTCAACGCTATCATATTATACGTCTCATTTCAATACATTTGCTTACCAACCATATTAAGAAAAACTTGATTTAACAGTAGAAAAATGCGTTTCAGAGTTAAGATGTTTCGATACTGCTGATGATCATTTAACCCACGATTAGCTTCAAACCAAATTTCTCAGAATCGTATTATTTTCGAACAAGTATCATTGATAAAAACCATAATATACACTAAACCTTATATTTAAAAGATGTTAGAACAAAAATTCAAAAAAGTTAATAACTCTATAAACTGCATTACAATTTAGATAAGTATACATCTCCAAATTCGGTTTCCAATATAAGTTTTTCATAATTTTAGTGGTTACGACTGCCATTTATATATAATGCAGAAAATAGCTATTTTTAAAATAAAGACGATGGTAGAAAATGGCTAGAATTAGCAACTACCTTAATTAGAAAGAAGCAAGTTTGTATTAATAGATCCGCATTAATTTCCAACCACTGTTAAGTCATATTTCCACTGACTTGATATACATTTCACCAGTAGAATCCATTTAATTTTTTGAGTCATTAGTTGATATTTCATGCTTGATCTCGATTAACTGAATTGTTAATAATATTTCAGAAAACATTAAATTCCCCTTCTAGACTAACCCTACTGTATAAAAGTTACAACCGTGCAATATGAAATGTTAACCCAGTTTACATCTACATACTACAGTTTTAATGCATATTTAAACATGCTTAAACAAAGTCAAATCTGAACACGGGACATCATAATTAAATTGTACGATTGTGGAAAGACAAGTGCTAGTCTATTGTTTATCCTGCCGAATATTTATTCAATTTATATGAGTATTGCCGAAAAAAATTGGCCAACATACAAGGTGTCTCAGAAAGTATTCCCATACTTTCTAGGACACTTTGCATATAATTTGGGCAATCTCTCTTAAGATAATTTTAACAATTATGTAACATGATTTTTGTTTCGAGTTCACTTAATTATGCTTATTGCTATTATAATTAGTCACTTTATATCATAAATGTGGTTTCAAATTACTATTTGAGCCTACCTCGTAGCAACAGTATCAAGTTTTCAAAATTAGACAACGTAAGAATATCCAATCATTGTATAGAAAGTAGGAAACTGTATTGGCTCGATACAGTTAGTAGCCGTTGTACTATCGAATTTCAATTGTTTTTTTATCTTTATACACTAATAATAGATGCCAGCACTCATCAGGCCCGTTTTAAATAAATTCTTCTTTTAAAGATGTTATTTTGATAATTATTTAGTTATTTTAAAACAATATTTTTTATAATAATATTTTTTATACAAACACAACAGTACGGAGACTCTTTTTAATATATTAGTTAACTTCAACATGCAACTTTGTGCAATTTGAATTGGACAAAACTCCTTCAACGGTGTAAGGTAGAACTATGTGATTTTGCACGTGAACGCATTTTATGGAAAACTCCGTGAGCGAGAGAATTGAGAAATGTAGGAGGAGATTAATCACTAATCTTGTTTTTGGGCGTGAGCAGAGGAGGTGTTTTGAGATGTAGGTACGCTCTCTTTATTTTTGTTAAGTTTCGATTTTAGTTTCATTGCATTTTTTTTAATATAAATCTAATACTATGTAGAGAAGCATATCATAAGGTACGTGGCTTTACGGGAAAAATTCATCTGAATTGGAACAAACTTTTTTGACGTGAAAATGTATCATCTGACTGTGATCGTGTTTTATCTCATAAATTATATTTGATAAATTGAAGCTTAATACATAGAAAGACAATTATGGTATAGCATATATTATACCTAGTATATTTTATCCATACCAATTGTACCTTACTTGAAGGGTGTATAGTTTGTCTACAGGACTAATAGAATTGTTTTTAGATATAAAGCTTGGCATTCTGGTTGAGGAAAGCAGTTTAGAGAAGTTCATAATTAAGATACTCTATCTATTTTCCTCCAGTATCGCTACCTATCGCTTATATAGAATAAAACGCAGGAACATGGCAACATTTTAAGGGTCACAGTCAGCAAACTACCCAGCTGCAATGTGAAGGTGGCATCTTAGAACGTGTATACATATATGGGTATATGTGATGTGAAATGCTCGTTGCTGTATTACCGCTGACAAAGATGTTACAACCAGAAATGTCGAATGATACGTACTCATGGGAGATATGGCATGTACCATTGGGTAGTATGGCAACATTAATTTATAATTTGAAATTTTGAGTGATTGAGAGAAGAAAAAACGCAAAATTACAAAAAGAAGCTTTTATTTCCAATAAAATTAAATAAAAATAAAACACTTCTTAATACATAGTAGTAACGACTGAATCTGATATGATTCAAGGTGTTGTTTTCTTATAAGCTATCTAGGATAACGGGATGCAGTCTTCATGGACCCATTGAAAACATCTTACCCATCACACAATCACACTTGGGACTTTTTTGTGCAAAAAATATCCGCTGCAATTATCGCAAAAATCTCACTCATCAAAATCGATTTCTGTAACAGTTCGATTTTACCAATTTTAAAATTTCATTTATATGCCGCATTTAGGGAAAAATTATGCTGTATTTTGCACTCATCGGTTTATTAATTCTGAATTTAATAATTCGCTTGAAACTGCATCTTTTCTCAATGTAAAATTAACTATATTTTAATTATAGGTTAGCTATATATTTGTATTCTTAATCCGTTGTGACTATTTATTTTAGTTGATAAGCGATGTATGTACCTTATTATTAAGTTAACTTAGCTTGATTTGCATTATATTATCGTAAACAGCCAGCGAGTCGATTTACTTTTCGAAAGAATTCTGTTAGCCTGCAAATACGCTGCATTTGACTTATCGAACCATCATTTAATTTCAGTTTGAATATTCTATTACCTTTTGAGAACCCTAGGTTGATGTTCCGGAGATCGTTTTTGGACCTCTGTTTTAAATATATTTCTCGTTTGGTACGGCCGACTAGTTTTTGTGTGGTTCATTCCAAATAATAGGAATGGGCAACCTATAGCGCGTTTTTCATCCTCGATTTAGATTTTTGAAGGTTTATCATTCCTGTTAGAGCATTTCCTAGCCTTTCTGGAAGAATGTAATTTTAGCTCACTATTCGTGGCTTTCGCCGTCATTGATCATCGTAATAACCGAAAATTAAGGCGTTTATTTTCTTAGAATTATTCCTTGTATCGAATCACTCGTCAAGTTTTCAGTTCATTACTACTTGTGTATTTAATTTCGAAGGCAAATTGACGGAAGACGGAACGTTGGTGAGGTCTTTTCTAGTTTGCTCGCCTGGGGAACGTTTGCCAGTATAGCGAGAAACTGCACGTTTTGAGTATTGTAATATAATACAACCCATTTGCTAGGGGATTTACTGTGTGGTTTCTGTTTGTGTTTTAACACGACCGATTTTTCGGGCTCTACATGCTGTACTAGGTAAGCATTTTCTCTGGATTCCTTTTTCTGTGGCCAATGAAGCACGTGACTGTCATTTTGCTAAATTTTTTATTTCCATTATTTCGTCGTCGTCGGCTTCCACGTTCGTCCCATAAGACCGAGACCGTCGAATCTCCTCTAATACACCCTCAAGTCCCAGTCTGAGGTAAATATCGCTACCATTTTTGCCTAAATTATTGGAATTGATTGCTTATCTACCTTTTATTTTTTTTGTGCACATAACACCATTTGCTTTTCCCATGTGTTATCTTATCTACTCCATTTTATCTGATCCGAATTTTTATTTTAATGCAACTTTAATTTTGATCATATGGGGAAGTTTATATATTCTTTTAGGAGTGATTCATACCTATCTTTTTATATTCAAGTTACCTGAACCTTAATATCTCTTTTATTTGCTTTATTGCACTGCAAGTCCATGGTTTTTTTTTTGTTTTTGTCTGGGAAAATTTGTTTTATAAAAAAGATGTATTTATACAAAGAGGGAGGGGGTCTATGATTTTTATTAAAGTAAGGGGGCTTCATTTAATGCGTACTGGATTGTTTCAGGGTTCTTCTGCTGGTCCAGAACTTTACTTGATGAACCAATTTCTTCTGCTGAGCCAGAATTTTAGTTAAAGGACTGCCACTTGTTCTGAAAGGCCGGAAGCAGGTCCACAACTTTTTTTCTCTGGAAGACTAACGAAGGGCTTTAACTTGTGGTTCCCGCACTAGAGGCCATCGACAGAGTTCGACGACGGGATTTGGGTATAAGTTTTGTGTCTTATGTTTACTCTTCGTTTGCTTTTATTGATATAAATCAAACATTGAATTGAGGTAGCTCATTGATTTTAATTAATTTAATTTACATTTATTCACTGGTTTATTGGACCAGTTAATCTAATTGCTTTGAGTTGTTTTCTCATTTTAAAAATCAAGCGCCATTCTTTTCATTCATTAGTCGGCAGATATAACTGCTCTGAATTTTATCTTTTTATCATTTAAATCAAGGTAACCATAGTTTTAATCTGATCACCATCAGTGCAGCTATTAGCGCAAGCATACCTAATTTTAAGAAGCTCAGTCTGCGTCAAGTGATCACTTTGATAAGTAGTGTTTGGTGCATTTAGTGATAAGGCATATAGAACCGAGGTTTTCCAACTGAATTGGTCTCTGTACGTACAATCTTCATATTGTACTCTGTTTATTTTATTAATTACTTTAAGTCATTTAACATTCTTTTATCTACTCAACCACATTTTGCTATAACCATTTTCTCCAGATAGATTGTTGCTGTGTTTAAAAAAAAAAAGATTTAGTAGCAAATATAGTGTCCATTAAATTTTTAGATTGTGTTTTCTTGATAGATTAAGTTGGTTGATTATAGTGCCATAACTATTCTCATTTTTCTTGAAAGTTTGAAATTAAGTACTAAGAACCGGTTAATTTTATGTGCGAATCTAGCCACTCGGTACAACACCTGCCGAGCTTTTTCCGTTTAGCTGGCTAGAACGGGTGGCGCTCAAACGACCCCACGACAGGGGCCGGGCTTTGTAACGCGACTCTCCGGGGCTAGGTTAATTTTTTTTTTAATTAATTGGGGTTCAATCATAAAAAAACGTGTTGCAATCGCTTTCCTTCGTTACTACCTCTGTTTCGGTGTCTGATGAACTCGAGCAGCTTTAAAATGGTTTGCTTCTTTTGGCATTGGGCGTTTTTCACAGCTGTTTTCTTTGAAAATGTTAACTTAGTTTTTTTCTTCCTTGGGACATTGTCTTTAGACTTTCTTGATTTTTTTTCTTCTTGTTTTAATATCTTTATTTTTTCTTCCTTCTTTAATTTTTTGAAGGTAGTAGTTTCGGGTGAAGTTAGAACTTCAGCGTGTTGTTTTCGGTGACCCCTATTAGTAAGTAGAACTCCTTTTATTTATAGAATAATACTCTAGGTAACTATAGAGTTCTGTATTAACTTTAGTAAAGAATATATAAGATAGTAACGCTACATAGTGTATATTCTTATAATCTACGTACGCATATCAATTGCGTCAGTCAGTCTTGTATTATCTCTATATATGCTGGGTTGGTGTAGGTTTATATTATGTATATAGTGTTACCATAACAATGTCAGTTCAACAAGGTTGATCTAACCTTGTCACCCGTGTCTAGTATCGCGTTCGTTGGAAGTTCTTGACTGCTTTGCTTTGTTTTGCTTGGTTGAATTTTTTTTTCTTGGCTGGCCAGCCCTAATGCAAAGAAGTGTTAAAATAATTAAAATTCTAATAAATATATACGTAAAAAATAGAAAAATATATACATTAATGTAGTAAGAAACTTACATTATGCGTTATATATACGTTATACAAAATATATATTGTGTTATATGTTATTCTAACGCACTGCACTTGTCCACTCGCGTAAGTGTTCTTCGGCACTGCTTAAAATTAATTTACCAAAAAAAACTAAAAGTATGGAGATTGAGTTTACAGATTCGCAAACGGTTGAATTCGATTTTATGTACAGTTTGTTTTTTACCCGTTGCGTCTTTTATTGTGCAATTTACTCCCTCTATATTCGTTATAGAGAAAGGACCTTTGTAACAAGGATCAAATTTTGTTCGGTTCTCGTTGTTTATTACAACTAGATCACCTGGTTTAAGCTGTAATTGATTAACTTTCTTATCGTAGGTCAGTTTACGCAACTCTTTAGCTTTTGCGATATACTGTCGAGCGCGAATGTTTGTTGCTTGCATCAGGTGTCGAACTTCCTGATAATAAGCGTCCACATCGTATACAGGGTCAATTTTCTCTCCTAACAGATTTTCAAGCAATTCCGCTTTTTGTGCAAACACTAACTCAAATGGAGTATAGTTGTGATATGTACTGGGCCATTTTGTAGAGAACAGAAGTGTTTGAACCATCCTTTCAAATAAGCTCAGGAAAAAATAAACATAATTTTCCAAAATTTTGTTTTTTTTCTGAATATCTTCGGGAGTATCCAGAATTTTTTAATTTTCACTACGCGGCATTTCGTTAAACACTAAAATGTATCACTTTGCCCTACTTTAACTAACCGAGATTCCAATGATGAGGAGCGAATTTGAAACACAAAAGGTATTTAAAGTGTGTGACAAAATATAATCTATTTACAAAATGTTCCCCTTTATGAATTAATGGTAGAGTAACCCATTTGTTATTATAAGGTAAGAGCATTACTTTACTTAAAATTTCTCCAATGTTAACTATTATGAAAGTTTCAGTTATTTCAGCTAAATGGATCCCTAATTTTCTTGAATCAATTATTGGTCGATCAAAAAAGTTTCCGAGAGTTTGTACGAGTTTACCCTTAATATACATTTCAGGCTCATCTTTCCATATTTAAGTTATATACAAATAATTTCCATTTTTTAGTAAACAAGAATTGTCTGGATTTCGATTAGTTAAAAAGAAATACTGCAACTGTAGTTCAATGTAATTTTGATTTCCAACTAACTTAATTTGATGTGTAATAGTTTTTGACCTAGTTTCTTCACTAAGTCGCTTCACAATTTGTTGTAAAGGTTTGGCTGATTGCCCACATACCTTCTTTTTTAAGTAGTGTATATATGATTCTGCTGAAAATGAACCCGAAACGTAATACATCATTACATAAATGTGTTAAATTATGCACATTGTAGGTATTATATTCCTGGCCATAATATACATTTTAATAAAATTATCGAGTAAATTTTGTGTACAGGTATTTAAATAAATACATAAATCTGGAGAAACTAACATTCGAATAGCACAGGCTAAATGAAGAAAATGTTCAAAAATATTCTCAGGTAAAAAATCTTTAAAAGCAACAATTCCAATATACAGCAAAATTTGTCTGAATTCGGTTGCTTTAAATCTATCGATGTCATCAAGGCTTCTGGGCTTTCTCACAAAATCTCTTGGTATAAAATGGTTAAACGAGACATATAAAAATAAAGAATTTAACTGTTGAAACACTACAGCAGGATTCAGGAACTCTTACATCTTGCCTTCCCTTAATCCAAAACTCTAAAAGCTTCTTCATTACCCCTAAGCAGACAAGATGCATGTAGTCTAGAGGGATTTGAGACACCATTCCAATACCCAAATTTTCTAAAACAGATACACCTAAATGATGGTCTTCATCACTTCTATTTTTAAAAGAATCATCCGTTCGCAATGGACAAGTTAATTCGGGGAAAGTCATTCTGTTTTTAACATAGTCTCCTTCTTGTGTACACTTGCCACAACCGTGATAACCAGTATGCCCTTTTGTATCTGCATTTTAAGATCCTTTACACAAACAGTGCACTATGTAAAAATCGGCCTATCCTATTGGTCGATTCATCTAGAAACGATCCGCCTACAAAATAACAGCTGACAGCTGAAACTTAACCTCGTATTTTATTCTGTTTTGTTTGTTGTTTGTTTGGTATTTTCTTTTAACGCGCCAAAAGAACAAACTAACTTAGTTTTTCATTAATATTTTTAATAAATAACAATCTCCCCCTTAATATTTATCTATGATAACAATGTTTGTGCACGTAATTGGCGAGAGTTGCCTCCCAAGTGAGTTTAATAATGTACTATGTACTGAAGAAGGCCTACAAAATAAAGTTTTGGTGCGTAGCAGTTTAAAGACCATGGAAGACATTAATCTTTGAGTCAAAGCCTTTGGGAAAAATAGCAAGACACAATGGAATGCAAGGACATCATGTCCCGTAGGGACATGAAAAGTTTGTTCGTAAGTAATGTTAGGTATTTATATGCTCACTATAATCTCAAAATCAGTATTTAGATAGTGAGATTAGTGGGCCACGTCAATTTACTAAGATCTCTCATCATGTTGTGTCAACAGAGTTGCTAATTCTAAAATATTTTAGAAAAAAATTTGTGTGCCATCACAGTGCATTCATGAAAATTCCGGCAGAGCTAAACAGGAAAGGTCTTTCAAAAAATGCCAAGTGCCATGCGTCAATAGTAATTGTTGTCAAATTGGATACAGTATATACACGAAAGAGGGATCCGTTTATGAAGGTAGGTAATTCATTTATTTATCAAGGGGCAATTACTCAATTTAAATACAAGTAAGCTTTTTATATTGAAAAGAACCCAAATGAATAATAAATATTCATAGGTAAATCAATAAATAACATCAACAAACTGATTAGGATATTTTAACAGAAAATTCTTTAAATAGCTCTATGGTTACCCTGTAGATATTACAAATCCACATGCTTTGTAAAGTATACCTATTATATATGTTATTTTAGGGTTTAAATGGGCTATAAGCGGCAATTACCATAGATACACTCCATAGTCATACACTTGAAAGTGCAGAAACCATTCGTTTTTTGCAAGCATCATCAGAAACTTGAGACTTAATTTTTGAATATTTCAATGACAACATGACAATTTCAGAAGCAAAGAAATATCATGAGAACTTCTATGAATTTGAACCAGATAAGGAATTGCTCCTGGCTAATGGTAGTAAAAATCCTACCTATTCGACAGTTCAGAACTGGTACCATGCATGGAGAATTACTAATTTAGGACCCAGAACAGGGAAAGGATTATTAGATGTAGGTATCTATTTTAGTGGCATTTATTGCAATTATGTATACACTGTGGGCCTAATTTATTTGGAACCAGATTGGGCTTTGGATATATGTTTTTTCTGCTAGTACTCGAGACACTGATGTGTAAACATATCCTATATCGACATGCACAAATATTTAAGCAGCCCTCGTCAATGTTATGATGCAGCCACTTGCATATTTCTGTCCCCATCTGCTTGCACAGCATCAAAATATTTAATATATTTAGAGCCAAATTCTGTTCCAAATAAAAATTTGGCACACAGTGTAGTTTTCTGACATTTTTTTATTTCAATAATTGCGGTACAAATCAATATCAATTATTTCAGAAATGTTCCAGGCACCACGTTTCACATTAACCACATATTTAAACAATTTAGGGTATGCATTTTTTTGTTTAATTAACTGGTGTTGGGTTGTAGCCTTATTATAGTGCAATGGTGTTATCTATATTAGTATACTTCATTATTAAGAAAATATCTTCAGGCCTTTTGACACAATCATTTTTACAAATATTTTGGTGCATATTTTTGATGTCACATACATGATTGGTAGCTTGATAAGTGACAATTGTACAGGATTATCCAGCATAGTGAACATCCCCTACCTTTTCGCTTAAAAAGTCAGTAATAAAAAACTAAAGATAGCCCTTTTGTTTTTTTTTTTTGAGAAATTTGAAAACGTTTTTTATGGAAATTATTTAAATATTTTGTTAGATTCCTGATGTGATCGTGTCACAAATTAAATTTCATAGTAAAAGTTTTCTATGTTGTGAATTTGTTATCCACTAAAGTACTATGATTTTACTATTTTATTATTTCAGAAACTCAAAGAAAAACAAGCTGCATATAAAGAAATGGGCACTGAAATATTATTTTCTGAGGAACCCTTTGCAGTTGCAATAGTTACTCCAATTATGTCCAGAGGTCATGCAGCACGATTTTCAGATGAGATGTGTTTTGTAGACAGTACAAGTGCTTGTGATTCAGAACAGCACTCTGTCACATTTGTTATGGCTCCATGTGCAGCTGGAGCAGTTCCCCTGGGAATAATAATTACCAGAGGTCAGACATATGCAGCATACTCTAAAGGCTTTCAGCTTTTACAAAACATTGTTTCAAATAGTTTTAATCCAAAATTTTTTTTAACTGACAATTCAGAGGCGGAAATTTTAGCTATTAAGTCGGTGTTCCCTCATAGTACAACCCTACTGTGTATCTTTCATGTTCTACAAGCAGTCTGGAGATGGCTATGGAATTCCAAACATGCCATTGATAAAGAGCACAGTCAGGAGTTAATGAAACGTTTTCGGGCAATATTATATTCTCGAACACCTGCTGATGCAGAGCAAGCCCTATTCAATTGCGTTTTCAACTGCAAATATGGAAACTGGATAAAGTATGTTCAAAGTCAGTGGCATATTAGAGAAAAGTGGTGTTTAGCATGGCGGAATGAGGACTCAAGGGGGCACTATACAAATAATTTTTGTGAAATATCAATTAGACTTTTTAAAGACAATGTCTTATGTAGAGTGAAAGCATATAATGTGGTAGCCCTAGTGGATGTGATAAGCTCAGTACTCGAACATTTTTATAGACGAAAATTAAGAGAATTTGCAAATAGTAGATCTGCAAATGCTAGATACTATTTCCTAGATATAATGCGAAGGAACAATTATCTCGACAAATCTGATATAATTTATTTTGACGAAAGCAATTATATAGTCCCAAGTGAAAAAAATAAAAATGATTATTATGTCGTGAATGTTGAAAATGGATGTTGTTCTTGTTTTCAGGGTCTTGAGGGAAAGTTTTGCAAGCACCAATGTGCCATATACAAATATTTCGAAGTTAAAACACAATACTTTCCACCAATAACTATGGAAGACAGGTACAACATTGCAAAACTAGCTCTTGGAGAACAAGCTCTACCTATTCATTTTTATGAACCATTCATTTTAGAAAACCATTACAACAATAGCACACTTTCAAATGTCGAATCAAACTCTAACAGTTGCAATGATAACAATAATAGTCCATGTACTTCCTTCGATGATACTCATGTAGTGATTCTAGGGGACCCTGTACTAACAACTTCTATTTCTGAAGATGAAACTTGTACTACCAGCATTGAAGATCTTGGAACATTATTAAAACCCACCACGAGTCTTTCGGTACTTCTTCTAATGGTCTGAGAATATTAAATAACAAATTAAAAGCTATCAAAACCGAGGAGCAATGGGAATCTTTTGTACACACCGCTGCTAATTCTGTGTCACTTAGAACTTAAAGTTCAACCTACATCAATATCTCGAAGAGCAGCACGAGTTACCAGAGGAAGTAAAAGACTGCCCTCTGGAAGGAGATTTAAGGACGAGAGAATTAGCAAGCGGAAACGAAGCTTAGCATTAAATATTAAATTGAACAAACCGAATGCTGCGTCACCACATGGTTACAATCAGTAGGTTTTAGCACCTTTTCAAATTTCAAAATAATTTTTTTGCCTGATTTTATTCTATTTACCTATAATGAAGAAGTTTCATACATTTTTTTCATTTCTGCCTCATTTACTGCGTTTGCAGATTACTATTTTGATATTATTTTCTTTCGAATAGCTTGTTCGTAATTAATGTTACCTTTTTCTTTCTTTTCACATTTCATTGAGCTGAACTGTATGTAGATGTATTATGTAGTTGGTTCAATAAACTGAATTTGAAGATATAATGTGTATTGAATTGAATTATTTTGGATCCAAATGCAAATAGTAATTTAGAGTCAACTTGCTCAGATGTTTGGTCGTTTTATTACTTTAAGCCATATTAGATGCCTACTAACTATAGAAGTATATTTTTTAATTAAAGAACGTGCAAATTGTTCATTCTTTTTCATGTAAATTTTTTCAATCGCTGTATCCAATTTAAATATTTGATAATGTACCTGTCTTACAAAATAATATTGTTTCTTTTACTACATCGTTAAATTTATTTTTTCTAGACACTAACTTTACTTAAAAGATAGTTGTAATTCGGGTAAAAGCAGGTATAAATAGACGTATTTTTTGCTATGAGTCTTTCCTAAACACATCTGAAACGAACATTACGTACCATATAACTAATACCATTGTTTATATATAAACAATACTAATATCGCAATAGGTTTGCTTTAATATAAATATATTTATCTATGAATAGGCAACAGTCAAAATTTAAACTAAGCGCGAAAACGGTGGGCGGATAGTTTCTAGAAGCTCGACCAATAAGAGAGGTCGATTTTCACATAGTGCACTGTTTGTGTAAAGGATCTTTAAATGCTTTGTATATGTTACAAAAGCCTTAGCTGGTGCATCACAAATAACAACATTAATTTCTAAAGAAATATTTATACCATTCCATGTAAAATCATTTGTTTTAAGTTGTAAAAATGCATTGATAAAAAGATTTAAAAACTCATTGGCTGACTTAGGTTTGTGATTGCCATGGTATATACCAATTACAAAGGGTTTATCAATACCCAAATTTGGAAAAGTATTTGGAATGAACCATCCTAAAATTGGCCAAAACTGACTACCTGAACTTTTAGCAAGAGGTAGTCCATCAATATTAATGTTAATTTTAATTGTATGTGGAATTTCTATTTCTTTTGGATGGGACTCGAGATCTTTGACAATATGACAATATTTACCCGGCTCTGCTATTTCGGTTTTAACCAATCTGGAACTATTTAGCAATGTTCTAGCATCAGAGGGTATATCAAACATATATCGTTTCAAAATATTGTAATCTACTAAAATGCATAAGCTACTAAACAAATATCACCCTGTCGCAAGTTTGAACTTGAACTTGGGGATTGTTATATAAACATTAAAGGCAAACTATAAACAACGCGAGCAATCAACGGGAGCGACTTTCAACCTTAAGCATGCCATGATCATCACTTTTTTTTAGTATAAATACGCTAACGAACCATAAGTTCTTCAGACTTTGGTCTCACCTCCAGCTCCCAAGATTAGTCACTTGACGACTGCCTTCTGGGTTCTATCCGCTCCTAAAGTTAGCCATACGACTGCTTTAGGTTCTAGTCCTTTCCTTCCAAACCTGATACCAGTTAGTCACTTGACGACTGCTAGGACCAGGGGTTGCACAACCTCCGTAATAAAGTCCAGACAAGAAGTTTGTCAGAGTGTTGAGAAAGACAAGTGTCTAAATAGTCAGTTAAAAAGTTTAGTGAAATCTCTTAATGCTCTTAAATAAAACCCAACCCTTAAGAAAAACTATAAATTATAAGACAGTAAACAAAGACCTATAAACAGTACCTCAAATCGAGAAAGCATGCGCACTGTAGTAATCGGGTATAGTAGAATCTCATTTTTTCTGACCAATAATTATTGTTAAAGTTTTATCGTTAATACATTGTTATTGTTATAAACTAAACGTGCTTACTTTATCATTTCTTCTTACCCCACATAACGCGATCCCGGTCTACCTCAGTTACCCCCCGGCATGCTAAACAAGGAAGCATTGAGACCCCGTCATTGTACTAATCGCGACGAGGCTCTTCTCTGAGAAGCTATTCTTTAAATAAACGCGCTACCCCCTAAGCAACTCGTGAAAATATGAAGCAATTTTGAAAGGTGACTTAAACGCACATTACATTCAACTGCCCAATTTTTCAGATCATTTATTAAATCCACATTGGGATAATTTGAAAAATTGGTGCATTCCAGACAGGAACACTGATCAGATTCTGTATCAGAACTTGGTGGTTCACTAGTAAGGAATGGTACGTCAGGTGTCTCAGAACTAAGAGAAAAAGAAGTTGATGGCTCATTGTTAAAATTAATTGATGTATTTTGATCGTTACTATCTGTTTTAGTTTTTTATTGGGTGGATTTAGTGTTTTATTAGCTTGTTGGGGACTATGACTCATCTGATTTGATATTCCTGCTAAAATTTGGTTTCTCATGTTTCTCTTTTGTCTATGAGACAAATCTTTAATTGACCTTTATCCAGAAAATTCACAATTTCATTAACTACACACAAAGATCAAAAGCCGACGCCTTATAAGTGCCCCACCAAGAGAAACGTGAGAAAACTTGCGGGAAAAATGCTGCCAAACCAAAGCCAAAAGTGCCAAATAAAAAATTAAATGGGAGGTTAGGGTTAGAATTAGCGCGTCTTATTTCTTCTACCGACCACCTGGCGATATTAGCAAAACATTTGACCAAACATCCTATAGTTGAGTATAAAGAACTCTTTATGTCATGTTCCGATTTAAATATATATACAACAATTATGAATAATGTCTCCTGAATGTTCTGATCATGCAATTTTATAACTGATAAAAAAAAATCTTTGAAGGCCATTGTAAGTACATGTATGTAACATATAATCGCTACCTCATAAGGGATGTCAAAATATGTATAACGTTATGGCTATATTAAATTTATGAAGTGGAATGGGAATACACATTGTTACATTAGAGACATAAAACCCAGAAGTTACGAAGTTATATAGCAAAAATAACAAACCTCCTCTCATTTAGACATATGTTCAACCTTAATGTTACATGACAAGACAATGTAGTTTTGTTTCCATAAGAAAAACATCGCAAATATGTTTGTGATGTCGCGTGCTAGCTGGGTACACGCCGTGTTATCACGTGTATATTCACGATTAATATCATAATGCTCGTTATTTTAATCCTTGTTGAAAGAATAACTATTTTACTGCAAAAAGCGCTCATTACTCGTTATAGAACATGGATTTTTATTAAGAATTTAGATTAGTGATTCAATTCGCTCTTGGGAGAACTCATTTCCAGCTTTAGCGTTGATGATGAGCAGATGGTGAGGCTTAAAATATGTATCAAAAATTTGATAATACGATACTCGTATTATGCGAATATAGTTGTAAGTCCCCGAAATGTTAATGTTAATATACATTTTCAAATCAAATACAATTTGATACAAAATATGTTTTATTAATTTAAAATTAATTTACGTTAATCTATAAGCAATTCATATAAACTATCATCAGTGTGATGACTCAATTTGATTTTAATAAATAAAGTTCTTCCTTCCTGGTATACAAACAAGCAAATAAGAAAAGCGGAATATAATCACGTTTCATATAAAATATACTCAGATCATTTAAAAACCAGTCACACTTATGATAGACTTCTTTTTGATTCTTTCCATGTTGGCTTCAACTTCAGTTGTCGGTCCATCCCATTTCTGTTTAGTAGCTGAGGCAAAACAGACGAAGAATATGGCACAAACGAAATACAATATGGCGGCGACGACAAAGATTATTCTCCATTGTGAAGGATCGTCCTGCGAAAAAAAATAAATGTGGAAGATAAGCTTTATTTTTCAGCTTATATCGTAGTTTTAATTTTAGCTTGATCATGGCTATTGTGATCTATGTAATAACCTTAACTTGCACGCAATCATAAAGTTTGAATTAAATTGCACTTAACCCGTCTGTTCTACGGACTTTTATTTTGAATGGTAGTTTCGTAACCTACACACACCGGCATAATTATTAGGGGAACGGGCAAAATTTACCCTAAGTTTGCCTTCAATTTTCTCTTGAACCCTTTACTCGATTTTTGTTAGCCTGGTTCTTTAAGAATACGTTGGAGATATTGCTGATCTTAAAAAAGTGGTCCTAATTTCATATACAGGGCTAAAAAAAGTAATGTTTTTTTATCAATTTTTGGGACACTTTGTAGAGTGAACTAATGAAATTCGATATCATTCGATAATGCCAGATTAAAGATTGATCCTTTCTGAACATTTCCTTTTTTTATTCACTCTGATACCTCAAATATTAAGGATGCTACAGGGTTCTGTTAAAAATAGTACTTTTTATGGCTCCATGAATTTCCCTTAATCTTTGTAGAGTGAACGAATGAAATTCGATATCATTCGATAATGCCAAATTAAACATTGATCCTTTCTGAGTATTTTCCTTTTGTTTTGGTTCTTGTGAATGGTTAACTTTACACACACAATATATCGTTCCAGCTGGAACCACAAAGCTTCGTTCTATATTGGTGATTTTCCCCTGGGTTTTGTGTTATTATGCTGCCTTTCTAAATGGGGAAAAAAACCCTTCTTCTAATCATTTGGCTTATTTTCATTGGTTCGGTTCTGTGATGCAGCTTGACGTCCACCCTCTGGTTTCACCTAATTATGGCTTTTAATCGTTGATTCGAGGTATTTTGGAATCTAGAATGTATTTTCGCCTTTCTTGGAGGGTTGTGTCTAAAAGAAATCAATAGTGATAGATTGTTTACAGATTAGCCGAGTAATTGGAGTTTGGACTATAATGCATGCCGAGTTATTTTAAGGTTATTTAGGGATATCTAGCACTGAAATTATAACGCACTTTTGGTACACTTGATGGTCATTCTGTGGGAGTTTTCTCGTTGATTTATACTTGATAATATATTGTTTTGCTTAGGTGATTACGGAATATTTTCATTTTGGGAATGAAACATTGCCGTTTGTTGGAAGTATGACATGTCATTTCGGATTTAGACCATAGACTCATAGACGACCGGTGGAAATCGCATCGGATCCGTCTGTCGATATCGACTCGAGAACCACTCTAATTTACGTTGCATTTGCTCTAGGATTTAGCTATCATACGCTTGAATTTGCCGATTATATTGGATGGTATCAATGTTTAGCACTGAAGGCTTGCATATTGACGCATTGTTCCACTGATTATCAATTATTAAAGTTCGATAATATTTAAGCTCGGAGTAGATTCTAACCTACGACAGCGAAGATGTTCTATGTTTCATATGGTCTGTGGAGATAACTTTCGCGGTATAATTTGACAGGTCTACGGACAGGCGCGTGGTCTTCACGTTCGACACGGTTGCCAAGTTAATGCTTTATTTGGCATAATGCTATTAGTGGAGGGTGTTGATTGTAATTTTAGACTGCCGCATAACGCGTGGGTTATATATTCCCACTAAGCATTTAAAAGTAAGTTCTAACTGATTCAAATCATTTCGATAGTAAGTCACTTTATCGCTTGATTCGGCGAATCCGGTAGTATGACATCATGACTTTCTACAAACAGGGACACTGCTGGCAACTTATCATGTTGAGTCTGCGCGACGATGATTCTGCTAGCCTCGTCATTTTCAGTGCAAGCCAATTTAGTCTTTGTGTGATCTTGAAGGAACCAGCAGGTTTCAGTGCCTAGCTCTCGAAATTGGGAATTTTCGTTGAGATACTGATATTTAGTGTGAAATATTCAGTGCCCTAGTTAGGGGATTATTCAACGAAGCCCTTGAGCAGGATGATTGTAGATGAAGGAAGATTTGTAGATTCGACCACCTGCACCCACGTTTGCGGATTTGACTTTCGAGAGCTGCCACACGCTTGAACCCCGTTTAATATCTAAAGGGTTTTTAAATTTGGCTTTTTGGATTCTATCTTTGAACTTTTTATTCCTGGATTTTTGCATTTTATTTTTGGATTTTTGGTTTTTCTGGGCTTTCCATTGTCCTCTTACGTGCCGGTTTCCTTCCTGGGTTTCCAGACTGCATACTGAGACTCCTCCGACAACACATGGTTTCGGAGTAACCATCAAGTTAACTGCGTGACTCGCTGTCTGATCCAAGCCTCAACGCTTACGGAGTGTGTCTTCTCGACCTTGACGCTCCAGTGATTTGACGAACATCTGGACCCTGGATGAGCTCACTGTTGGCTTGAAACGTATCAGATAAATCTTACTTAAGGATATTATCTAGTGTATTTTGGGACTTTTATTTTATTTCATTTTATTATTGTTTTTTTATTTGATTGGTGATTTAGGGCTACTTAAATTTCGGGTGAATTTGCTTAATGAAGGTATTAATGGTCTGGCTTGATTTAAAATATAGCTACCCTTAAGTTATTTGGGAGTAACGGATTATTCTCAATAGTTAGCATAGGTATACTAGATTATCCAGCTAATCCGGATAGTATCGGCGTATTATTAATTAATTTCAGCGTAGTCTTGATCGCGTGTTTTACTACTTTTCCGCGTAGTCTCGATTGCGTGTTTTATTTCTTACAGCGTAGTCTTGATTGCGTGTTTTATACTTTCCAGTGTTGTATGATATAAATATTTTTGGAACTGTTCGTATATAAGTATTGCATATCGGTGCGTATTCATGTAGGTTTATCTTTGGTACGGATACTAATTAATAGGTGGATATTTTACTTACATTAATGAATATTTTACATACATGAATCTCTAGTACATTTGATCTAGCACGTTAACTTCTCGCTTTTTGATTAGAGTTATTTAGAGAGTCGAAGTAGAAGTAGTTATCATATTTTTGTACCGGATAGGTTGATAGCACCAATCAAGTGCATGTAAACGACACGTGATCACGTCTTCGTATTTATAGGGCGCCGTAGACATAACATAAAGTACTACTTAAGTTTTAAACCGTTACTTTTAATATTTCATCTTTAGCATACATTTATATATTAATTGTCGTAGCTACATATACAAGAATTTCTTCTTGTAGCAATTATTTTTCTTATCTAATTCAAAAGTATTGTCAACAATACTGGATATACACTTGTTATTTTTGTTTAATTGAGGTGGTATTTCTTTTTTTTTTTTGGTTTCTCGTTCTAAGTTTTTTCAATAGGTTACAGCGGGGAGGAGAGCAATTCGTGGTTATTGGTCGAATCTCACTGAAGATCAGCATCAGAGCATGGCGATAAGTTAACCGCGTGGCGCTCAGGCATTATAACTCACCACGACCCTTCTCCACTGTCTAAAAGCTGGGGGCCGCCATTGTTCCTGCACTAAAGGCTGTACCACCGATTATGAACTTGGAGATTTTGTGAACTTGGAGATTTATGTAAATGAGGTTTGATTTTTTTTTGGGAACTGAGCGTTACAAATCCTTCTGTAGAAGTGGCAATTCACAAACCGTTGTAATAAGTTTGTGGTCGGAAGTACCTAATGTCAGACCAACTGTAATTGTGTACTGGTCAGGATTGGTGGTTAGAAAATGATCCAGGAAGGCGGCGAGTTCGCTCCTCTCTGAGATTTGAGTTGGTTCATCTACGAGTTTAGTAAGCCTGCAGCTGATGGCATATGCTTAAGCATTCGTTGTCGGTTTTGTTGTGATGTTTGAGCCAGTTGGTGTTGTGGGCATTGAAATCTCCCAGAACGATTATTTCTGAATTAGGATGATCGACCTGTATTGAGTCAAAAGTGGTAGCTAGTGATATAAAAGAGCTTTGGTAGGCTCTATCGCTCGGAGAGCAGCATATAAACTTGGTCAATCTCTTAGCGGTGAACTTGAGCGCTGGTCTAAATCCAAAATTCAAAAAACTTTGATTTTAATTATTTTTCTGTTCTGGTAGGGGACAGAAGACGCATTACATTATCTCTTAATATGCATTTTTGTTGAATTAACAAAAGGCAGCTTTTGTGCACGATTTCAAAACGAAATTTCAAAATAAAAAAAAATTATTTTAAGCCCACCCTATGAACAACGTGCCTATTTTTTAGCTCAGAAGATATTCAGAGTCTTTATTTTTCTAAAAATCCCTAGCGAGGCTCCTATATTTTTAAATTTTTTCCAGATATTGCGTACAAATTATCTTAGTACTCACTTTTTGCGTTACAACGAACTGCACCAATAATGGAGAAAATATGGCAATAGTTTGACTAGTAGCGTTACTAATTCCCTGCATGATTCCGGAAAATCTTGGCGACAGGTCGACATGATTTACAGAATAGCCAACCAGCGTTGAAGACGCAGCAGCATTGCCAACTGCAAGAAGGACGACTGCCATAGCTTGACTTGTAGATTCGAAGGCTAAGAGAAGCAGACAAATAACTAGTCCACATGACCCTAAAAATTAATAAAACATTTATTTAAATTGGCAATTTGATAAATTGTATCCATGATGTGATTCTCTAACAATGAATTTATTCTCTAAATAGTAGATTTAGCGGCAGAGGCAGTGAAAAATTCTGAGTTCTGGGGAAATGTCATTTTAGGGTTCAGGATCTGTCACTTGTCAAGTTTAACATTTGACACTCATGTCTTCTGCCATCTGACAGATTACCCTAAAAGATGAAAATCGTAACAACTGCATTAAACATTATTATACTGTCGGTTTTTATCCTATATATTCGTCAGTTTTTGATAATATGGAAATGAAGAGAGAAAAACATTTATATAATGTGTGTAGCATTAGATGACCTTCATAAAAACAAATTTTGGGACGGTCGAAATTGTTATATTTTTCATCGAAAAATGCATAACACCTAAAATTCTAATGAAAGTGTTAGCTATTTACATACAAAATTTTTTTGTCAGATTTGCAAGATTTATTTCACGTTAGAAAATCATATCGTAATTATTTTGAAAGGTCCGTTTCTGCGTTGTGCTTTTATAAGGTTTGAATATCAATTTATAAATAAATATATTATGGCTTCATCATTCTTTAGAATATAATATCTGCTCTTAGATTAATAGATTAAAACTACTTACCAAATAACTGAAATACCCTTCTGGCATTAAGTCTTGAGAGATATCTCTTGCTAATAAGATAATCAGCTAGAGGGGCAAAAATAAGTCCAGTTATTGCCCCCACCATGTAGGGGATGGCACTAACTAAACCATTCTGCAAGAATAATTAGAATAATTAGATACTTTTTATTACGCATGCATCATAATCAACGATTATCGCACGCTTTATACTATTTCAAAATTTGAAATAGTATAAATGTAGTGTATCAGAAAAACACTCGGTTTTTCATAAATTAGATCGTGAAGGTAACCCGACTAGTCGAGGTCTAGACGAAGGTTATTGACATTACCTATTACACGTAATATTATTGTCAAATAATGAGATCAAAGTTGCTGAACACTTTTCTCGTATACTAAATTTTAAGCCCGACTTGACTCACGGCGATCAATTATCTTTTGTTGATCGATATGTAAAAGATGATGGATCTTTCTTCGAAAGATTAATTTGTTTTATATCGAATTCAGGACATAAATCTAAACAATTAGCAGACGTTGTAAGCAAACAATCAAGTGGTTTAGATATTGATATTAAAAACTGCAGGAGTCAGTAGTATGATAATGCGAGCAACATGTCAGGTCAGTATGGAGGTTTACAAGCTAGACTCAAGAATTGAAACAGTCTTGCAATCTACGTGCGGTGTGCGTTAATGCAGTAGAATGCTGTACGAGGGCAATAGTTTTTTTTGATATTGGGCAGCTTGTTTATGTGTTTTTTTTTTTCATCATCGACTCGGAGGTGGTCAATGTTACAAAAGTAAAAATTATAGTCATCAAGCTCTGTTGACAAAAGGAAAACTGTTAAAGATCTTTCCCAAAAGGGATGGTCCGCGCATGGGGATGCTGTAATTAGTACGAAAAATAGCTTTAATGTCATAATAAATGCTTTGCATACAATAAGAACAGCCACAACAGAAAAACAAATGGTAAGAAGTAAAGTTAATGGACACAATATCAAGAAAATATATTTTCATTGGTGATTTGGGCTAAAATTTTAGAGCGTACCAATACAGTTGGTAAGAAATTACAGTTTATGGCTATAGATATCAAAGACGTAGTAGCTGAACTGTGCATGTCCTTAAAGCAGTTTTTTGGCAAGATGCCAGATCAAAATCAATTTGAAAGTTTTAAAAATGGAGCAGAATGAGAATCTTAGTTGAAACACTGTAGAAGCTGACACTAGAATTGGGAAGAAAAATTCATTACGACGAGAACTTTGAAAGTGACACATTTTTAATCTTCTTCTTCTTCACCCAGCTATCGTAGTCCACTGCTAGACATAAGCCTCCCCTTTACATTTCCTTTGTTTACGATCTTGAGCCACCCTCATCCACTGACTTTCGATTCTTTTTACGTCATCTCGCCATCTTGTGGGAGGTCTTCCTGCACTTCGTTTGTCGTTTCGCGATCGCCACTCTAATAATCTCTTCGTCCACCTATCATCATTGCTACATGTCCTGCATACTGCCACTTTAGTTTCGCAATTCTAGTTATTATGTCTTCCACTATCGTTCTTTTGCGGATATCTATGTTCCTGATGCGATCTGATAGTTTTATTCCCAGCATAGAGCGTTCCATTTTACGTTGAGCTATTCTAAGTTTTTCTGCACTCGCTCTTGTTAGCGTGAGTATCTCTGCTCCGTAAGTCATGACAGGGAGCACACACTGATTAAACATTTTACGCTTTAAACAGATCGGGATATCACTCTTGAATACTCCGTTCAGTTTACCATAAACTGCCCATCCAAGCCCCACTCGCCTTTGTAGCTCCTGCGTTTGGTTGTCTCTGTGTATTTTTTTGTCACGGCCTAGATATCTATATTCTCTTACTTCGTCGATGTTGTGACTTCCCAATGTGAGAGTTTCCCCGAGAACTAGGTTGGTCATTATATTTGTCTTTTGTGTGTTTATTTGTAGTCCTACTTTTGTGGCGGCATTCGCTAGTTCTGTCAGCATTTCTTGGGCTTCTTGTATATCGTCGGCGATTAGCACGATGTCGTCGGCAAAACGCAAGTTGTTTAATCTCTTACCGTCGATGTTTATGCCTCTTTGTCCCCATTCGTCGAGGACGGTAATAAAAAGTTTGGTAACATCGTGTCTCCTTGCCTCACTCATCTTTCGAGTGGAAATTTAATTGTGTTTTTGTGTAACCTCACGCATG
>MU183690.1:0-32848 GCA_016904865.1 Pissodes strobi | reverse complement strand
ATATATCACACTTCAGTTTCTTGGTCGATATAATATATATGAAAAATGTTTCGCAAAGATTATACGATGTTGTAATCTTTTGCTAGTGCAAGAGTCGACCATATATGATGAAACAAAAGTTATGCGTTATTACGTTATAGATGGAGCCAGGTTCTACGCCTGTCTCATTATATTTTTCCGTTTTGGAAGAAAGTTCTGCTTTATTATGCCACATTGAGATCTGTAGTTTCAGCGCTCCCCAGGTGCAAAGCCTGCCGGATGAGGGTAAGGGCCCAGAAATCGCGATCGCAGGAGGGCACTCTTGTGACGTAATAAAGCATAACTTTTGTTTCATCATATATGGTCGACTCTTGCACTAGCAAAAGATTACAACATCGTATAATCTTTGCGAAACATTTTTCATATATATATATATATATATATATATATATGATAAGATTGGATTAGCAGAAACAACTACGCCGAGAGCTAATACCCCTACCGGCATTGAATTATACTGCTGATTCCGTTTTCTCTGAGGATAAACATGCAATGTAAGGATTTACACTACACCCAGAGCAATGTCAGAAATATACCACTTCCTGGTTGGAGACATGTCTTGAATCACATCAAGCTCAATGCTCCATGTTAATGGAAGGACTTTGCCTTATAAGATTTTGCGGTGTATGCTTTATATGTTAAGGTACACTCTAGACGCGATTTCGGAAAAATTACATTTGCTCCCGCACTAAAAGCAGTAGGTAATTTTGAAATATTCTATTACTGTTTTACGGCAAGCACGGACCTTTATCAAGAATTTTCTGAGAAACGAATAATAAAGAAGTTTCCCATATGGTGCATAATTCTTTGGACACACTGTAGATACTCTCATGGCGCAACCTTCTATTCTTTTCTTAAAATTATTTTCATGTGACAATTATGTGGTGTTTAGGGTTATCTCTCTTGCGTTGATGAACTAATTCATAGGAACATCGGTATATCGCTCTATTTCTTCCTTATAATTTTTTTGGTTAACTAAATTGGCACATTTATGTAGAGTGACACCACATCTAGTGATGTTACAATATAGTTATTTAGAATTTTGGCATATTTACATTTCTTTTTACAATTAATGTAATGTTTATTTTTGCACTCTACACTGTTAAGAATATTTCTTAGATACTTTGGTAATAAGCCAGAAGGTAAATGAACACAAGAGACTATTGGGCGCAATGGAAAGTTATCTCCATGGACTTTAGGGACATCGTATATTTTAGGTAAAATGATTATGAATTTTAAGTGATTTAGCTATATTTGGTAATACATATTGTAATACATATATATATTTTATATTGTTTCGCTAGATGCGATTGTTACTGTTTTATTTGTTTTATCTCCTTTTTTGATTTTCGGATTATCTGTCATAAACCATTTTGTTTTGTCTAGACTTTTTGTGAACTTGGTTCATTATTGTTGGCCTTTCAGTTTATTATTGAAATTGGTTAAGACATTATATATCCTACTTCATAATTCGTTTTTTGGCTTGAATTTAAGTGGATAAAGCCAATTTCAATATTGCTTATGACGTTATTAATGAGTATTGACTTTTCGCTTGTTATTTCTGCTTCAAACTTAATATTTCTTATGCATGATATTTCTCAGTCGGTTAACAAAAATTAAAAACTATTTATATCAGTTGCTGCGCTAGGAATATTTTCTGCCAATTAACTAACAATAATAACAGAGTTGTTTGTTTTCAATAAAGATAATTTGGCACACACTTGAAATATAAGTACATATATAATCATAAAATTTAGGGAAAGATTAAAAGTATATCTAGGAAACATATCACTCGAAATATTTAGGTAGCTAATCGGTGCCTAGAATTTACCAATTTTCATATCTTCAGTCAATTACACCAAATTAATTAAACTTAAATAATACGTAAACAATCCATTGTCAATAATCTTGTTCAAATTGACTGCGTGCAAACATGAATAATGGAAACGTTAAGAACAATTAATATACTTACATGTATATGTGGATTTGGAGAGGTGGTGTTATCTGTCATAGCAACTATAGCAACCGAAAGATTGGTCCTCATGGCAAAGCCAACTGTGAGACATATAAAAATCAGAACAATTTGTACATGGCGAGCACCAAATTTTGGTCCTAAGTTGTTTGCATCATAGCCTCTAATGTAAATTTCTCTTTCAGTGACACCTTTGATGTTGTTAAATTCAACTTTTGCTGAAACAAAAAATGTCAGTTAATGGTACAGGGTTCACACTGGAATTAGGTAAACCTAAAATTTTTACAAAAATTGTAGAACCCTCTTCCTTTTTCCTATGTGCTCTGATCCCAAGGAGCAGCATGATTTTTCACTGTAACTATAGCAATTTTGATTAGTGCTACGATTCTTCGTGCGTACCATGAAGTCTTCTTTATGAGTAATGCTATCAGTCCGTGATATCTTCAACATTCTTGAAAAGCCATATCACAAACGCCTGTTTCTTCGAGAGTTCGTACCTCCATGCCGTAGAAGAGGATGCTAAATGCATGACACTCTAAAATCCGTGTTCTCGAAATGATGTTTAATGATCTGCATGTTTAGTACACTGCACGTGTTCTTGAACGACATTCCTGATATTAGTACCTACGCTGTTGGTTTTAGTTTTCTTGATAAAAACAACTAAATATTTGGTCACTTTTGCATTCAGATGCAAACCGACTCGCAAATGATGATTTATCACTACTGTTAGAAGCTCTAATCATCAACTTACTTTAGCTTTAGGATATTCAAAACAAAACCCGTTAACAACCATGCCACCTGTTTGATCCTTAAGTTGCCTTAAAGAAAACGGTATCTGCAGGTTTAAAATAGTAAAAGACTGGTGCGACTCAAATCTTTTAATTTTCAACTCAAAGAAAACTAACATCATTGCATTTAAATTTTCGTATGATGATCTGGTTCTCGATTCAGTGAATATTGACAATAAATTAAACCTTAAATTTCTAGGAATCAATGTTGACAGGCTATTAAAATTCGATAGTCATGTGGTCCAAATTAACAATAAATTATCAAGTGGTTGCTATGTTGTAAGAATTGTGGTAAGGGAACTTGGATTTAATACGGGAAAGATGGTATATTACTCCATGATAGAGTCACATATTAGGTATGGGATTGCCTTTCGGGGAAATTGTGCAGCTTATTTATTACAATCAGTTTTAATTCTGCAAAAGAGGGCAATAAGGTATCTGCCTATCTATTTAAAACACTGTAGGCCGTTATTTATTCAACATAAAATTCTGACAATTTACTGCATTTTCATCCGAGAAACTGCATGTCTGATGCATAAAAATTTCTATAAGGCTATTTTTGAAAAAAGCATCTGTAGAACTACCCGGCAAATCCTAACTATTCCACTTCCAATTCCTAAAACAACCCTAACCAAAAACTCTCCTATTTTTAGAAGTAAGCAAATTTTTAATCACTTACCTGACGAATTAAGAAAATTGACTGATTTAAAAAAAATCAGGAATATGGTTAAATGCTTTCTACAGGGAAGAGCTTATTATGATTTGGAGAAATATTTCAGGGATAAATTGTAATAACTGCTTAATCTATGTCAACTGTATTTTATGTGATATTTTGTCATGTGTTTAGTGGTCTCTCTTTTAATGTGTTTAACTGTTACTCCTATATTTTTTACTGTTTTTCGTACTACTACTTTATTACTTACCATATAGGTTTTACCTGCGATTCTATTTTGTTGTTTGTATGCTTTATCAATGAAATTTATTCTGACAATAAAGTATATTTCTATTATATTCTATCCTCTAGACTCCAGGCTCTGGACTTTCAAAAATAATCTTATTGCAAACTTTACTGAAGCTGTCAAACATCTCTCAAGAAGGGTACTTTCCTCGACAACTAACTGTGGCTGTGATCACATTAAAAAATATCTGCCTTATTATACTAGCTTATTAAAAATTCGTTCTATCTCTGACAAAGGTAATATCATTGTTCGCGACAAATAGTACAGACTCTCGTACTACACATTCGGAAAAACCGCCAGCCGAGCAAGAAAAGCAGAGGAGTCAAGTTGACAGGTTTTGTCAAGATAGAAAAGACTTAAGTTATTTTAAAGTTAATTTGTATTTATCTATTAATCCAAGTGAAAATTAATAATACAGTTCATTATATCAAGAAAGTAATTTATTATGGTCCTATCGTAGTTGGATAGACTAGCGAGTACGAGTACGCAGGCACGAAAGCAATCCTCCGAATTGTTGAAAGAAGCAATGTACGGTGTATGGTCAAATTCATAACAGTGGACCCGTAAAACACAATTTAGACGAAAACCAAGGAAAAACAGTACTGTACATACCTACTTAGGTATATAAAAACTTGAGTTGTGAGACAAGAGTACCAGCGTAGCTGAATCAAGAAAGTTGTAGGGCGTGAGTCGTTCCTAGTTTATCCTTATCAGTGGCTTGTTTCTTGTCCTAAAGATTTCCATCGTACTTTCAATGCTGGTTTTGCATGTGTGAGGTAAGGTAGCTATTTGTACATTATTTAAAGTAAAGTGAGATAAGGATAAGCGTGCCCAAAAATATTGCTAATTTTGCCCAAAAAAAATTTTTTTAGTACAGATTTTCTAAAGAATTTCTATTTGTATGAACATTTTGTTCAACTAACTTCTATATTTCTCTAAAATGATAAAACCAGAGCTTATACGAAAGAGAGCTTCAATCAAAAGTAAGTTAACAGTATATGAAAAGTTTTTGGATGGTTTTGAGGCTAAGTTACAGATTTTGACTATCAACAGCTTCAAACCAGAACGCGTAATTTGGATGGACTTTTAGTAGAACATTCAAACGGAAATTGAGAGCGATTTGGGAGGTACAGACATAGATTAGACAGAACGTACGGCGTTTGACACTCAATATTATTGCTTGATTGCTAAAGGCGAACAATATTTAAAACAGTTTAAACAAAATAATAGTAGCAATAATTCTTTCTCAGGGTCTCAGAATTCTTCAAATTATACAAGGGAAGTACAAACTAAACCGCACGAGTCCACACGACAACTTTAATTTTAGCCTTCCCCCTATAGATATACCTAAGTTTGATGGCAATTTTGAAATTTGATTAGAGTATCGAGACATTTTGAATCGATAATTCATTCAAGTACGGTTCTGAGTAAGATACAAAAGTGTCACTATTTGAGAGACAGTCTGACAGGGGCCGCGGCTTTGGTCATCAAATCATTGGAATTTTCTTCGGACAACTATGACGTTGTGCTTGGAATCCTTTGCTAGACAGATAAAATAACTCGCGTATTTTAGTTCAGAATCATATAAAATCACTCTTCAATTTGGGCTGCATTCAAAAGGTGTCATCAGATAGCATAAGGTCTTTAATAGACAATGTTTCCAAGCATTTGAGATGTCTTGAACAAGTTGGAGAATCTTCTGTAGATATCCTAATTATTCCTAATTATTATCTTATAAGTACAAAACTGGATAACAACACATCGCGTGAGTGGAAAGAGTACAAAAACAATAAAAATGTAAGCAAAAGTTCTCCGACTCTTGATGATATGAAAATTTCCATTAATAATAAAGCCGATTTACTAGAAACTTTTAAAATAAATTATTCTGGGGTACATGATAACAAAAATAAAGTTTCTTCAGGGCGTCCTCAAACAAAGGGATTTTTTGCAGCGTTGTCAAATTGTTCAATCTGTAAACAATCACTCCCGCTTTCAAATTGTCAAAAATTTTTAAGTTTAAATGTACATGATCGCATAAAAAAGGTACATGAGTTAAAGTTATGTATTAACTGTTTAAAGTACGGTCATCACAGCAAGGTATGTAGAGAGTATCCTTGTAACTTTTGTTCCTTAAAACATAATAAATTATTATACATAGAAAGGAGTCCTAATCAGGACAACAATAATAATCCTCCGGTACAGGTGCAATCTCAGCATAAGTACGGATGCTAATATACAAAATTTGCAAGCAAACGGTACAGTGTGCGGAACTTCATACAGTGAAGCTCAAGTTCTTTTTAGTACAGCATTAGTAAGAGTTTTGAATAATAATAATCAACCACACACTCTAAATTTGGATGGGTAATATCGGGACTCAGAAGAGCAAATAGTCATAATTTAAACAATGAAGTACATTTTAATTTTGTAAAAAATAGAGATATACAAGATGAGTTAACACGTGTTTGGGAAATCGAGGAAGGATTTCCTTCCAAGTTCATGGTACAGATTCCGCTTAAACGTTCTTCTGAAATACTCGGTGATTCATTAATACTAAAAAAATCCCGAGCTAAAATCGCAGTACGTAGAATTTATAAATGAATACGCGGAATTAGGTCACATGAAAAAGGTACAACATGAAATTATTCAACCCGAACGCTCGTACTACGTGCCACACCATGGCGTATATCGTGAACATTCTTTGACAACTAAACTTCGCGTTGTATTTAACGGTTCTATGAAATCATCTTCGTGTGTAAATTTTAATGAACTTCAAAGCGATATTACGTTTTCGGCAGCATAAGTATGTGGTTCCTGCGGATATTGCCAAAATGTATAGGCAAATTCTCGTTGAACCTAATCCAAGATCATTACAAAGAATTCTGTGGCGTGAAAATACAGATCAACCCCTAGAAACTTACGAATTACAACAACAGTTACGTACGGCACAAGTGCAGCGCCATTTATTGCCATTCGTTGTTTAATGGAACTTGGTTGACAGTATGAAAAAACAAATTTTGGCATATGTAAAATCATAAAAGAAGATTCTTATGTAGACGATTTACTCTCGGGCGCAGGTGCTGCACTAATCGGACGTGACGTATCTCAAGTTCTAAGTACAGGATGTCTTAATTTGCGCAAGTTTTATTCAAACAAAGTGGAAGGGGCTGATGTCTCAAATAATATAGTCAGTTTTGGAGAAAACGAGAACGCGAAAACATTAGGGTTAATTTGGCACTGTCACACTGATAGTTTAACGTACAATATAAATATTGCTTGAAGGGAACTTCCCATAACTAAACGTACTATTCTAGCAGGTACTGCCCAAATTTTTGACCCTCATGGTCTGCTCGCTGTTTGTATAATAAAGGCGAAAATATTGCTTCAACGGTTGTGATTAGAAAAAAATACTTGGGGTGAGGCAGTTCCTATGCGCCTTTACACAGCTTGGGTAGAATTTCGTGATCAACTTCCAATCCTTAATCAGTTGCGAATATTTAGACATGTTTTGTGTAAAGAACCGGTTAATGTACAATTACATGGATTTTCGGATAGCTCAGAGTCCGCTTATGGTGGCTCTATTTATGTCCGATCTGTAAATAAAAATGGAGAAGTACAAGTGAGTCTCTTTTGCGCAAAGGGAAAGGTGGCTCCTCTCAAACCCGTAACATTACCTAGATTAGAACTTTGTGGTGTGCTGGTTCTATCTCGCCTTTTACAAAAGGTTATTTCGTCAATCACGTTTAAAGTTGATGATTGCGTGCTATGGTATGATTCAACTGTAGTACTTGGTTGGTTAAAAACCCCTCCAAATTAGTTTAAAACCTTTGTAAATATCCGTGTTGCGGAAATACAAACAATTACAGCGAACTATGCGTGGCGACATGTACCGTCAAAAGATAATCCCGCGAATTTATTGTCTAGGGGTTTAGCGCCATTGCAAGTATTAGAATAAAATTTTTGGTTTCATGGGCCGGACTGGCTCAAAAAAGATATTTGTAATTGGCCCTCAAAGGTTATAAAAAAGGAGAGTTTACCAGAAATGAAAAATCTCTCGCAGGCTTTGTGTACAAATATAAGTTTAGAATTTCCTTTTCAGAGATTTTCGAATTTTTGTCGTATGAAGCGCGTAGTGGCTTACTTGTTTCGTTTTACAAAAAACTGTAGTTTGCGAGGTAAAAATTAAACTGCTGAAAGAAATAGTGGGCCTTTGACTGTACAAGAGATGTCACATACTGGAAATATTCTTATTAAAATATCTCAACAAGAGTCATTTAATCTAGATATCACTTCTCTTAAAACAAAGAAAACATTACATCGTAAAAGCAGAATTTTAAGCTTAAATCCGTTTTTGGACGACAATTCAATTTTAAGAGTAGGTGGTAGGTTGACTGATTCTGAACTAAAATATAATAAAAAACATCCCGTTCTTTTAGATGCCAAACACCAATTAACCAAACTTCTATTTGAATTTGAACATAAGCGTTTATTACACGCGGGACCCCAGCATTTGCTAGCGTTAATCAAAGAAGAATTTTGGCCTAATGGTGAGCGCAATCTAGCCAAAATTACTTTTCGAAAATGAATCTTATGTTTCAAACATAATCCAAAGGTTATTGAACCAATAATGGGTAATTTGCCTAAAGAACGCCTACAGTCAGGCATCCCTTTTGGTGTGACTGGTGTTGATTATGCAGGACCGTCTTTGGTAAAAGATAGAAGAGGTCGTGGCACAAAATCCTCAAAATGTTGGATTGCTTTATTTATATGTTTTGCAACACGAGCCATACATTTAGAACTCGTGACCGATCTAAGTAAGGATTCGTTTATTTTGGCATTAAAAAGATTTCTGTCACGTCGTGGTAAGCCATCAATAGTATTTTCTGATAACGGTACAAATTTCAGGGCTGCCAGCTCTGAACTATCGGGGTTGAGTGCATTTTTTCGAGAGAATCAAAGCAAAATTGTCGAAACTCTTTCAAGTATAATGTTGAGTGGAAGTCTATACCTCCCAACTCTCCTCATTTCGGAGGAATATGGGAGGCGGGCATAAAATCTAGTAAGTATCATCTAAAGCGAGTTTTGGGTGCTGCCTTACTTACATTCGAAGAATTGTACACCCTCCTTACCCAAGTGGAGTCAGTATTGAACTCCCGACCAATGAGCCCCCTTTCTACCGATCCCGGTGATGTAAATCCATTAACTCCAGCTCATTTCCTAATTGGAAAACCAATGGTCGCACTTCCAGAACCAGAAGTCAAACAGATTTCAGAAAACAGGCTAAATAGATTTTAATTATTGGAGCAGATGCGTCAACATTTCTGGGACAGATGGCATAAAGAGTTTGTGTCAGAATTGCAACAGGGTGCGTTGGAAAAATAATCAACAACAGTTAAAGGTTGGAGCTCTGGTAATAATCAAGGATGATAATACACCAGTGCTAAAGTGGAAACTTGGACGAGTAATTAGTGTTCATCCTGGAAAAGATGGTGTCGCCCGGGTTGCAACATTAAAGACTTCCAGTGGGGAAATAAAACGAAGTTTCGCCAAAATTTGTCCTCTTCCGAGTGGTGACTCTGAATAACTGTGTGAAGTGTTGAAATCGGGTGCCTTCAAGGCGGGGGGCATGTTCGCGACGAATAGTCCAGACTATAGTTGACAGGTTTTGTCAAGATAGAAAAGACTTAAGTTATTTTAAAGTTATTTTGTATTTATCTATTAATCGAAGCGAAAATTAATAATACAGTCCATTATATCAAGAAAGTAATTTATTTACAATCATCTTATTAACTTTTACATAAGAAACATGGTTAGAAATAATACGTTAAACGTGACATCACTCTGGGTTTTGACTGCAAATTATATTACAGTTTGCAAAGTCAAAATATAAATTTTTCAATGAAATTCATGATAAAAAACAACAAAAACATTTTTCGTATTAATATGTAAGTGGGTTGAAAAATTGTAATATTATGCAGCAAGTATACAGAATGAAGAGCGTGCCATTTTCTTAATATTCTTGGGTTTATGTTAACATTAAAATAGTCTCAACGTCTTAATAAGAGTAAGTTTCTAATGTCACCTAAACACTAATTAGTAGTATTATGTTATAACAACAGATTAGATATTTTGATTTTCTCAAATAAATGAGCTAAAAAAGTGACACAACCATTCAGTTAAATAAATACTTATTAGTCAAAGTCAAAGTCAAAGTACGCTTTATTGTTTTAACAAGTGGTATTGTTGTTAACAAAGGGAAAAAGAAAGATTATAAAATTAATGAAAACTTAAAGTTAAGATTACCCTTAAGGCCTACCACATTTACAATCTAAAAAATAAAAAATATCTAAAAAATATTAGTCACATACAACAAAATAGTTTTAAGTACCAAAGTCACACAGTTAAAATTATTGTATAAAGACACTAAATGAAATCTACACATAGACTCCACATAAACATTAAATATAAAATTCAGACAGGTTATAGTAAGGCCACGGTATAAATAAGTATTATTTGTACTCTGGTAAGGCTTCTCTGTCAAAAACCTTTTAGGTGACCTCGAAAAGTATTTAATGAAGTTGCCCCCTTAATGTTGCGTGGCAGGTGATTGAATACCCTTAGACTCTCATAGAAAATTGACTTCTGCGTAAGTGTAGATGTGGGAATGGGCAGATGCAAATTACCCCACTGACGCGTCACACACCCAGAGTTCTCCGCCACGAATCGATGCCGATTTTTATATACAATGCTAGCAACCTCCAGTATATAAACACATGTGACTGTAAGAATGTTCTCTTTAACAAATAAAGGGCGGCAGGAATCCCGAGGTTTTGTCCTGCAGATGTATCTCAAAGCCCGTTTTTGTAACACAAATAATTATTAGCATTACCCCAGAAACAGATATCATAACGAAGACGGGACTCAACAAGAGCAAAGTACACAGACCTACCAACCGCCGTGCCAAGCTCCTCAGTTGTAACCCTAACAGCAAAGCAGCCAGCTGAAAGTTTGTTGGCAAGATCAGTATGTGGTTCACAAATTTTAGTTCACTATCGAGGATTATACCAAGGAATCTACTGCTAGGGTGGTCAGTAATTCGTTTATCACCCATGGACACATTTTCAAGTTTACTCTTGAAGCAGAGCAATTTAGTCTTGTTAGGGTTTAGTGACAGGCGGTTGGAGTCAAACCATTCCCCTATCCTCTGGAGGTCCTTCATAAAGGTCAAGTGCAAGGACTCATCGTTAGGGCCATGCTAAAGAATCGTGGTGTCATCGGCAAATAAAGTAAATTTCCCGTCAATATCCAGATCTGTTAGATCATTAACATACAGGAGAAAAAGAATGGGACCCAGAACAGATCCCTGTGAAACACCACAGGTTAGGCTACCATGTCCTGAGCATTCAGAACCCACAAAGACACGCTGACTTCGACCCCTTAGGTATGAAGAAAACCAGGACTGTGCAATGCCTCTAAAGCCATAGCAGTGAAGCTTCCGCAGCAAGATATCATGGCTAATACAGTCAAATGCTTTTGACAAGTCACAAAAAACTGCACCGCCATTAATTTGGACATACAACCTATATAGGAAGTTGTATATAGCATCATCTGTGTTATGGTCACCACGAAAGCCATACTGAAAATTACTAAGTATGTTATTGGACATCAGATGAGATATAACACGAAATTTAAGCAGCTTTTCAATCAGTTTCGATAGAGTGGCGAGAAGAGAAATGGGTCGAAAGTTAGAAGGATCGTCAAGATCGCCATCCTTGTGAATAGGAATTATTTTAGCTGATTTTAGGCAATCTGAAAATGTACCCACCGTCCATGCAAGATTTATTGCGTCAGCACGTGACATTAAAGCAATATCTGGCAAGAGTTTAGAACTCTTTTTAATTCATGTAAGTTTGTAGGCAAAAAAAAAGAAGGAATTTTGAAGAGTTCTGCCTGAGAGGTAACTAAGAGGGTCTGTAGATGGACAGAGGCTTTGGTGGACATTTTGGGCGATTGTGCAGAAGAAGGTATTAAGCCCATTAAGTGGTACCGCTGGGTTTGCAACTGGATTATGGTTGCTTTTAGCACGAATATCATTTACCATTCTCCAGCATTATTTTGGCTTATTTGAACTGTTGTTCATTCGATTTGAGTAATAAGATTGTTTAGCAAACCTGATAAGTCGCCGATACAGAGAACGATAAGTAGTAGAGTAATTATGAAAGGTCGGGCAGTCAGTATACTTTCTGATAGTGTGAAGGGAGCGTAGGTTTTTTGAAGAAACTTTAAGACCCTTAGTAATCCAAAATTTTCTTGACCTATTCCTTAATTTAAGCTTAACAATGGGAAAGGCAACATTAAACAGGCTCACCACTTTAACGTGAAAATCAGAGACTGGATCAGGCAAGTTATACAGGCTGACCCAGTCAACAGAGGTGCTCAAATGGCAAAATCGCGCATAGCTCCTATCACCAAAAACCCGCCCATAACGAGGCTTAGACTCGATATGCTTCTTGGTATTTAAAACCTTGCATACAACTGTTTCATGGTCAGACAAAGCTGCACTGTGAACAGTGCATGTTATCATAGAGCTGGGGATATTGGAGCATACGTAATCAATTTTATTGTACTGGACGAACATTTAGCGACACGAGTTGGCGAGTCTACATGCATTTGCAAATTAAACGATACAAGCAAATTACATAAACGGAGAGTGAAAGCAGAGTTCATATCCTCGTAATTTATAATAAAATCACCTGAAATAATTATTTGTCCAGTGGAGGGAATTTCAGACAGAAGACTCTCCAGACCAAAAAAGAAGTCATTACAGTCTGATGATGGTGATCGATAAATACAAATATAGTATACATTCATGGCCTTGGAGAATATCATACAGAATTCAAATGATGTTTCTTTTAAAAGATAATTATGTTTACTTACACTTTGGAAGGAACTCTGCTCCAGAAATTTATCATTCACCAGAATCATGCACCCCCATGAGACACTTGTGCCCTGCAGAAGCAAGATACTACTGTGTAATTAGGCAGATAAATAATCGCATCTGACTTCAACCAGTTCTGTGAGTAATAGGATATTGGGATTATTTAAGTCGTCTAAGAATATTGAAAGTTCAGATGTTTTATTCCGCAATGATTGAATATTAAGTAAGGCAAAAGAATATTCTTTCATAACACTATGATTAAACAAATGGCTTTTATGTTTGTGAGTAGTAGTAGTAGGGCGTGTCCCATAACAGGTTTCCGTTGAATGAGGTTCATGAGAAGAATTTGTTATTTTAGAGTATTTAGGTGGCTTTGTGAAAAATTTGAGATCTGACAATTCCGATTAGTTAGGCATGTTAAAAATAAGTGGTTATTTCGATTACTTTGTTTATAAATTCTTGAGTCACTTTATCAGATCATTCAGGATACGTTATCTAACATTCACGATCTTAAATTTGCGTGTGTTGACTTATTTTAAAAATATTCGGAAAGAAAATTATCCAGAATTACGTTATCACAGAAACTGCAATTCTGCAGATTATCTGAAATTTACCAACATTTTTACACTTTTGCTATCATGCTGGGTAAGCATTCATGAATTTATAAATATATATAATAAACCAATTTTAGTCAGTTGCACTATGCTTGTAAGAAAAAATTGCTGGTGATTTAATGGAAGACTTCTATCTTACCAGCTTCTTCTTCGTCACCACATTTTGCTAGATGTAATTTCACCCAGTCCTTGTGCTATTGTCTCTAAAAAGGGCCGTCGTAGGTTTTATTGATAAAGACAAATTTTCAAAATAGACCATTTTGGTGTGTTAGTAGACGTTGCCACGTGATTAGACTGTTTCAAGACTAATTTTCCCTTGTAAAGTAAAATTTGTTAATCGATGTAAAGCATTGTTGTTTTTCTTGGGTTTTAAATTTTTCTTGTAAGTGATCCAGAGCCGGTCTAGTTTTCTAAAGTTTATAGTTAATGGGATTATTTCTTTCTGCGGAATGATTATCATTATTGTTGAAACACAAATACTGTTTTATAGTTTCCCATAGACTTCTTGAATTCTCACTTGCCACTTGTGCGGGGAAGGGCAAGTATTGACATATAGCTTACAGTCACTATGAAAATCGCTAACTCTGTGTCCGCAAGTTGTAGAGGTTTGTTGTAATCAATTCGTGTGGCATAAAAATTAATAATCTAATGTTCCATCAGCCAAACAGATTTTGAATTCCAATTTCAGGCTCATTTTATCCTAGCGTAGTAGGCATAACTCTATGATTTACATTTAGCTTGGTCTAATTATACATATAAATCTTTCTTACAATACCTGTTCTTTTCGACAAAAGTGGCAGTGCAACTAGCACCATTTTCTTCATCACTCAAGTCGTCTGTCTTGCAATTATATGACAATTCCAAGCCTAATTCGATTTCTGAAATGTCAAAATTATCATCAGGATTGCTGAAATACTCGTCTTGACTATTGTATGGTATTTCATCGGATTTTGGACTATCAGTATCGACAATTAATGAAGAAAGAAATGAATTGATTTTTCAAGGCTATATGGCGAAAGTTCAAAGTCAAAGTCAAAGTCAAATAGAGCTTTATTGTTTAACATACAAAATATTTTTAACAAAGCTGAAATATCAAAAAAAAATCGAAATATAATATTCTCTACTCTAAATACAATAATACATTAGTACCTATGTCAGTAAAACAAACATTAAAATTACATGAGATAGAAAACATTTATGACATAAGTAAGTAAGTTAGTAAATGCAGCATTATATGTCAATAATCAATTAAAACAACAAGAATACTTTCAATATATCAATTAAAATTGTGTGCATCGTCAAAGAACTCAACAATTGAGTAGTATGCCTTACCAATCAAAACCCTTCTCAATCTTCTTTTAAACAGTTTAAGGGTTGGGGAGTTTTTTTTACTGCAGATGATTAAAGATGTTCCCACTCTTATAAAACACAGATTTTTTTGTGAGAGTGGTTGTGGGTTGGGGAAGATATATAGTTTGATGGTTCCTACTTGGGTACCGGGAATTTCTGACTGAGAATCTAGATTGGTATTTAAATATGATCGAACAAGTCGCAAGGATGAACAAGCATGGAAGGGTTAATACACTCTCCCGAACAAAAAGAGTGCGACAAGAAGTTCGGGAATTAGCCTTACATAGGTGCCAAAATTTTTGGATGACAAATAGAGTTTGAAGTGCGTAAGTACTTGTGTTTCCCCGGAAAGCAATGCCATACCGAAGATGTGTTTCAAAGAGAGAATAATAAACCAACTTACCAATTTGTGGACCCAGCTCTTGGACAGTTAGTCTAACTGCAAGACAACTTGAGATCTTTGTCTATGAAAATTCCCAAAAACTTAATGTCTGGCATAGTCTGAACCAATTCATTATCAATCCGGACATCTAAAAGATTACACTTAAAAGATATTAATTTAGTCTTAGCAGGATTCAGCGTCAGGAAGTTAGCATCACACCAGGCTTTCACACTCCGAAGGTCATCCAATATTATTTGGCGCAAAGAGATTGAGTCCTGAGCTTGCCACACTATAGTGGTGTCATCTGCAAAAATAGTAAAGTTGCCCTGAATTGGGAGATTGGCAAGATCATTTCTGTACAAAAGAAATAGCACAGGTCCCAGAACTGAACCTTGTGGCACTCCAAATTCAAGGAGCTCATAATTAGAGCAACCGGAAGCCAATGAGACACACTGATGCCGACCAAGCAGGAACGAGGAAATCCAATCCAAAGAAATACCCCTAAAATCATAAGGATCAAGTTTCCGCAGCAGAATACCGTGGTCGACACAATCAAAAGCTTTTGACAGGTCGCAAAAAACAGCCACAGGAACTCGACCATCATTTATGTGGGAGTAAAGCCTATAAAGCAAATGTTAAACTGCATCATTAATACTTGTGCCTTCACGAAATCCAGAAACATGATAAACAAAGTAATTGGGGAAAGAATGAGAGTTGACAAAACGCCGCCGCAACAAATACTCGAAATGTTTTCGGTGACTTGGACAGCTTTAAACAGCTTTCTACACAGCCTAGGCAGCTTTTTAGAGAGTTATCCTAGTTTTCTAACCCTGGATCCTATTGCAGCTCCGTGCTCCTTTAGTATACCGTGGTAGTGTTTCGCTGCATCTTCGCGCCTCTTCGAAATTCGTAATCCCCCCTACCGCTTCCACCAAAATGTTAAATATCTAAATATCCTGCCTTTTCATATATCCAATTTCTTATTGTCCATCTTTTATTGAAGACACTTTCTTAAATTAACTTGTAACTCTATTTTGGTTAGGATTAGAAAACATCTAAAATTATTTAAAATTATCGTGACTGAATTATCCTATGGCGCTCGACAAGCAGTGTATGTGCGAAGATGTTAATTGGCATGGTTCTTGAATAGTTGTAGGTTGTAATTAGTGGGAACAGTTGGATACTGGGTTCCACAGTGATGCCAGATAAAGGAGATCTTGTAAAACGATGTTCAAGGTGTTTCCAGTTGTACGATACTCTGGTGCGCTCTTGCCGTCTGTCGTTGCCTGGGGCGGGATGAGGCGGGCCAAATCCTGGGAACACCTGCCGTGAAAGTACATGTAAAACAAAGGCATTTCGGCCACATGTCTGCGGTGTTCCAGGCTATCCAGATTCCGGGTCAACTCCGGGTCGCCAACGAGACTAGCAGCTCTCTTCTGAATGGATTTCAGCAGCTTTAAGGTGTGCTGTGATGCGGCGCCCCAGATGTGTGAGCAATATTCTGCATCTGCATTGAACTGGACTAAATTTGTGTCGCCCCATTTGAACTTTCTCCAGGTCTTGAATAATTGCTATAATCTGCTCCTGTCTGCGGTGATAAGTCTCAGTCGATGGTAAAGCTTTTTCTGATTTAAATTTCAAGGCAAGGGTACTGTCATCTGCAAAACCATAAACAGGATTAATCGTTTCGGTCAGCAGGTCATTAATATAGATGAAGAACAGAGTTGGTGAAAGTATTGTGCCCTGAGGCACGCCCGCGTTAATGGTAAATGTGTCTGAGATGTGTCCATCAACTGCAACGTGCAGAGATTGGTTCTTAAGGAAACTGGCCAGCCAGCTGCAGAGAAAGGCTGGCAGTCCAAAGGACGGTATTTTGTTGAGCAATAAGTCATGCCAAACTAGGTCACTTCGGACAAAAAGGCATTGTCTAATTGGGTGTGTAAGTCGTAACCAGGGTATATGTAGTTTACTGTTATTTTTGTAGAACATACTTGTGTTTCTGTAAGGGTTAATATGTGTGGTCTATTTGTTTGTAGATGTTGGTGTACCAAATTAATATTTGCATTTATGTTGCAGAAATCTATTCTAAATTGGTTCGGTATTATTTACTTCCTAATCTAACTTTTGATTTTACCATAGATATGGAGGGTCTTTTTATCTAGCTATTTCTCTTGACTAATGGCGTAACATTCACTTATAGAGTAGTTTTACATTTTTAGTTGTAATAAGCCTATGTTAGGCCAGTGAACTCATCTCGATGATTTACAACGGAAACCCCCAAGTTATAATAGTAAAACAAATTGTAATGATAGTTGAAAGTTTTGGGTTACTGTAGGCTTAGGGTATAATTTGTAAATTACTTGTAAGGCGCCCGAATGGCGGCTATTAAGAACGTGACTATTACGAAAAATGGACTAATATATACATATTAATGAAATATTGGCAGTATTAAGTTGGTGTACAAAACCATTGAGGAAATAAGAGGTGGAAAACGAATAAAACTTATAACCGATGTTTTCAATAAATAGCCTGTACTATATTTAAGTTAAAAATAAATATCTATCAAAAATATTATATGCTACTGCTTTTATTGCAGCTGCCAAGCCAGGAAGATTTCCGCTTATTAATCTTATAGCTTACGGGCTTAGTGCTTACGGGTAGGGTTATTTATGAAAAAAATTAGTTTGTTGTCATAGCAACATGAAAATGCAAGCATCTGATTCGCTAAACATAACACATAAGGCATATAACATTTTCAGTGCAATCACGCCGGAGACTAATTTTCATTGAAAATTAAGTGAGAGTCGCTCTCTACTTTCCTTTCACCTTTAAATATTTTACACTAGTCCACGATGATTTAACATCTAGCAAGACTTTTCATTGCATGCCTACATGTTTGAAGAAGATGTATTTACACGCAATAGATGAGAGCCACTTAATAAAACGTACATCTGGGTTAAATAGACGCAGTAAGATAACAAATCAATACAATGCGAATTTCAAAACTAATGCATAACTTGACATTGATTCGCGTGATAAAAACCTTCCAACTTATCAATGGAGAGGAAATGAATATTTAGTGTAAAAAATATTCGTTTTTAATGTTTTACACGTTCTCTATAACATAAGGTTACAAATTAGAGAACATTTATAGAGGTTTTGAGAATTCGATGATAGCATTGTGTTTCTAATTGATGGAGCACTCCAATCAGTTACTTTAGTTTAGTATTAATTATATTTGATGGGATGTTTTTATTATTAATAAAACATATAATTTAAAAATGTGAGTTGTGCTCCCTTCTCCACAACATTTATGTAGGTATAGTGATACTGCCTTCAGCACAGCTAGGTAACGTACGCGTAAAGTGGTGTATTTGCTTCCAAAGTTTATATTCGTGCTGAAAAAGTCGAACGTAGTATGGAAATAATATAATGGATGACCAAGCAAAATATTATTAATGATATAAAACTTTTAGGGGGTGAAGCGATTCAGGAATTCCATTCGAGTTGTCTGAAAATGATAGAAAGAAGTTGGACGTGGACTTTAGGAAGTTTGATGACTATTGTGAATCGGTAAAAACGTTATTTACGAACATTATAAATTTTTCAAAGGAACTTAATACGTTGTGAATTCTCTCATCAGTTCCTAACAGCATGAAGACACTTAGCTAGTCCTTCATCATCGTCATCGCCAGTGTTCTCATATTCATTTCTGAATGTACGCCTTCTCTTGGCCTCTCCGTGCTGTGCGGTTTGCGGCTGCTTGGATCCACCGGGTTCCTGCTGTTTCTACCATGTCGTCCCCCCATCGGGCTCGAGGTCTACCGCGGTTTATTTTCCCTATCATGGGTCTCCACTATATCACTCTTCTACTCCATCTTTCATCCCCCCATCTTGCCAAGTGTCCGGCCCATTGCCATTTTAGTTGTGCTATTCATTCAGCTACGTTAGCAACTTTAGTTTTTCCTCTTATCCATTCGTTGGTCTTTTTGTCCTGCAGTCCTGCATTGCCCTTTCCATTTTCCATTTTCCTTTGGATTACTTTTGGTCTTTCGCATGTTTGTTTTTGTTATTGCCCAGGTCTCTGAAGCATAGGTAAGTGGTAGGACACATTGATTCAAAACCTTCGTTTCGAGAGGTTGGGGGATCTTTGATTAAAACACTTGGCTTAGCTTGCTGAATGCTGCCCATGCCAATGGTGTTCTTCTGCTTATTTCGGCTCTTTGTGTTGGTTCTGCCATATTGACAATTTCTGACCCAAGTGTACATATTCGTCTACCAACTTTTCTTCTATTGTTTCACTTTTAATTTTTTCGTTGTGTTCTGTGACATCTCTCCTAACGTTCCTTCTTATTTCCTTATTTAGTTCCTTCGCTTCTGTCTTTGTTATCAGCTAGTCCATGTGAACTTAAAAAAGGCATCAAAATTATGGACAGAATAGTTATTGAATGCAGATGAAACAACCTTGATATTATTATATCGATGATTCGTGCTATCAAAAGCAGTTCAGTTAGTAAGAGGAGATTTGTAATTGTTTAAAAAATTACTTTCTCTCAGTGGACGACATAATATGACAAATATAAGAACAATATAATACGTGGAACTGATAAAGACAAACTCTAGAGAGTTGATGCTTCAAGAGTAAGGGGAGGCTGGTATAGAAGTAATCCAAGTAGATATCTGTATTGTAATTATATGCCCTGCCTTTAACAGATACTGGAGTAAGTGTAATATGGTAAGTTCTGTAAAAGTAAAACTATTTATCAGATAGATCGGTTTGGCATTAAGCGTGAGACCGATAGTCATGTCCTGAATATACATGGCTGTATCGATGAGGTAGTTTGGACAATCACTTCCGGCATGAGTAATAAATTATTAAGTTTAGGCCCTAAATATTGAACTAGTTGGATTAATTGAGTGATTTAAAACTCTTCAAATTGCTAATTGTGAAATAACAAGCAAAAATTTTAAACCTGTTTGATTTTGAAGAACTGTTTATTGATAAAATTATATTTAGTAAAAAATAATTAATTCTTTCGTCGTACTCAGAACATAAAATTGATACAATTGGTAAAATATCAATTGATGGTTTCTATATAGGTGTATGGAAATACTTACCATTTTATGTACTGCAAAATGAAAAACCATCCCTAATTTTAGACTAAAATGCAAACAATGCATTACAAAATATTAGCAAAAATTGCTGTTGTTCACAAAATTTCCTTGAAGTATAATAAAAAAAATTAAGCGGTGTTATCGAGAATTAGAAAAGTTGACAAAGCATATAAAATAATGAATCATTTGAAGACACTTATGGTTTAGTTTAAAAGAGTAGATCTGTCTAGTTTAGGAAGGTCATGGGTAACAAATGGTATAAAGGTTATGGGTAGAGAACTGAAGGATCTTTTTTGGATTTATAAGAACACGCGAAATGACGATTATAAAATTAAATATGTTCTAGCTAAAAGGGACTATAAGAAAAAACTAAAGACGTCAAAGAAGGGATATTATCAAAATAAAATGGACAACAAACATTACTCACAGAAGCAGGCTGAAGTATGGCGTATAGTTCGCGAACGTGATGGTAAAGCAAGACAGTCTAATTCGGATATTGAATTGGAGTTTAGGGGAAGTATGGTAAAGGATCCACGGACTGTTGCTAATGTTTTTGAGGAACATTTTTCAAGTATGGCGAAAAGAGCTTTAGAGAACCATTTTGGACCTGATTTACGCACCAATAAATTTAGCATTGAAAACAGATTTTATTTTGATAATGCATGGTCTGAGGATGTTATAAAAGTGATAAGCAAATTTAAAAAAACCAAGTCAATTGGGGATAGATAACATCTCAACAAGAATTGTCAAGCATACAGCTGAAATAATTGCTCCTCATCTGGCTTTTATGATAAACTTGTCAATGCGCACTGGTGAGTGTCCAACAGACTTGAAAATTGGTAAAGTTTCTCCAATTTATAAAAAGGCCAGTTCAGCTATTGTGAATAACTATCGTCCAGTTTCTGCATCAAGTATCTTAGGTAAGGTTATTGAAAGGTGCGTATATGACAGGATGATGTCCTTTATACGAAGGTATAATATAATTTCCCATGTCAGAATAGTTTCCGTCCAGGCAGGTCGACAGAAAGTGCGACGCACGACTTCATGGAGTTCGTCTATAGATCTTTGAACCATGGGAGGTATGTAGGTGCGCTCTTTTGTGACCTGTCAGCGGCATTCGATGTGTTGGCTATAGATCTAGTATGTAAGAAACTGCAAGCATGGGATTTTAGGGGTAGCTTTTCTAATTGGACCATGTCATGTCTTGAAGGTCGGAAAATATCTGTCGGAGTTAGGAATGAATATTTTGACTTATTTGGTGTTGAGTTTGGAGTTCCACAAGGTTCGATTTTGAGTCCTCTGATATTCCTCTTATTTATTAGCGATTTGCCTGTGCATATTAATTCAGGGTGCATTGTTCTATATGCCGATGATGCTTCAACGATCGTTAACGCAGAAATCCCGGAGGAGCTTCGCCTGAAACTTAATTAAATTTGTAAAGAGTTCGTCTCATGGTGCACAAATAATTTTTTAGTAATTATCGCAAATAAAACTGTCTGCATTCAGTTTTATTCCAGATCGAAAATTTCGGTTCCTTTTAGTGTAATGGTCAAAGATAGTTACGTTAGTTTTATTAATTCAACAAAATTCTTAATTGTATATGTTGATGAGGATATGAGCTGAACTCATAATATAGATAAGGTGTGTGGAAAGCTTAGTAGAGTCTACTATGCAATGATGCAATTGGGAGATACTCTTGATCTGGATAATCTTATTGATATTTATTATTCTCTCACATACTCGTATTTATCGTATTGTGTAATTTTGTGCAGCCTCTAACTCTAGTAGTAGAGTGCTACTTATAACTTATTTTGACTTGTGTGGGCACCTCGGAGTTACAAGCTGAATTTTTCACAGAATGGAGGTTTTATTATATTAACTAGCTGACCCGACAGACGTTGTCCTGTCTTAGCTATGAATATTCAATTCGAACTGGAATAAATAATACCAAAAAAAATATTTGAAAAACATAGTTTATTATAATGCTTTTTGATACACAACACTGTTAGTTCTCCGACACGGGAACATGGATTTTCAAGATTGATGCCACAATGCAAGCAGCACTGGACATTGTAGCCGTTTATAGGCATGTCGTTCGGAATCATAGGGATGCAAGGAATCAAAACATCTTCGCCTTTGTACTTCCCTTTCAATTGTGGCTTCGAAGACGTTTTTCATTAATTTCCTCACCGTAAGCCGGGTGCCATTATAAAGACGTGGCTGGTTTATGTTCGGCAACATAATGATTACCGATTCAACTTTTAATTGCAGATTATGAGGTAACAATCCGAGCAATTCCAGCGAATTTAAAAATTCCGTTGGATAGTTGACAACATCATCTTGGTTAGTATCAACCGATTTGAATGTCATCAATTCGTCCGCTATTTATTTTAAATCTGAAAATGTATTTCGTTGACATCAAAGTTTTTTGCAGCCAATATAACACGTTCGCTCAACCAAACATGATTTTTGTAATTTTGAGCAATATTTGGGAACACCATCTCGATGAGTTCGGTCTTTGATTCAGTAAAGTGACAAAAATTTGCAGGGAATGTATTGTATCCAGACGATGTGTTAACGGAAATTTTGCCACTACCAATGTCGAGCAATTGTTTGGAAAAAAACTTTTCCAGATCGGTCGTTCTGCAATTCGACTCGCATGTTGATATTTAATTTAAGTGTTTTGACGTATTTCCATAAAATTGACGACTTCAAACATGCATTAAGTTCGTCTGCTGGCGTTGGTCGTGGAATCACTGGCAATGTTTGTCGAAAATCACCTGCCAATAGAATCATCGCACCACCAAACTGCTTTTGGTTGTTTTTTAAATCTTGCATCTAAATATTGTTTGTGTGCCATCGTGAATTCATCCCAAACGATCAATTTGCTTTGCTGGAACACTTCGGCCATCGCAGAATTCCTCGAAAGTTTGCAAGTTGGAGTTTCATTAGTTTGCATGTTCAACGGCAACTTAAGTGCTGAATGAGCTGTTCGACCGCCTCCAATAACGTAGCAAAGTACCTGATGAGGCAAGTGCGAGTGCAATTCCATTTTGCGATCGACGTATCGTAGGCATATTTTTGGTCCTGATTTAAAAGGGGAACGTTTCTTTCAACGGTTTCTCTCAATGCCTCGGAATCGTATTGGGTTTCGCGTCTCGAGTCTTGATTAAATTCGTCGTGCATTGGGCGGTTGGGCGTTGTCATTCCTAATAGTATTAATCTTTTATTGGTAAGCATCAAGCACATGTCCCCAATTATAATTATTAATGCTTCATTGTGAATTTCTTCGTTCATTTGCAAATCTACATTTGATGTTCTGAAACGCATCTGATGCAATATATCTTCGGCAATAGGATCTTTATATTTGTTCCATAAATCAAGCGGTGTTGATAGGAAGCATATAGATAAAATTATAGAAAACAATGTTCGTATTTGTTTAGTGATAAACAAACCATTCTCAAAAAACTCATTGAACAAACAGAAAACTGGAGAAACGTTGCGATCGAATCGACTGTGCAGTATGCACTAAGAAATGAATAAAAGAATTTTTTGATTAATAGCTACTGACCGATGCATATGTTAAATGGCATTTACGTTGCGCAAACTGTCAAACGCTATGAGTGTCAATGTTGCAGACATTTGTCAATTTTTATTTCTTCTGAAATTATCCAATTTTCTGCGCAATTTTCTTAATTTTTCTTTCCGTAAGAACCTTCTACAGAGTATTAGAAAACTTATAAAAAAAAGATGAACGAAATCCGTAAAGTCGTTCTCAAGTTATGGCGTGACCAAGGGAAACAGGGATTCATTTTTATATATATAGATTTAAAATCCGAAGGTAGTCAAAAATTAGAACGGGCAAAAGGGCAGTATACCTAAAAATCGAGATTATTATATGAACGTGTAGGATATTAATTTATGAATGTTTTCGTATAAAATTCATCTACATTTTTGGACAAATTATATTTTTTATCATTGCTTGAAATATGCAAATTACATTGACCCTTATGGCAAAATAAATGAAAAAATTGAGATATCTTCCTTCCAACGTGGGCAAAATCTGATTGAAATATACTCATTTTTTTTATTCACCTCGCATTCTGCGCTTTTGCTGAATGCAGATAAGACGAGCCGAGTCGTGTTCACCATGAGAGAGCTTTCAGGGTTTGAGAATCCCACGGAGGTACGTTTCTTGGGAGTAGTCCTTGACCCCAAGATGCAATGGGGGAATCATATTGACGTCCTTTCGGGAAAACTCACTAGGGGCCTGTATGTGTTTCGCAGCTTAAGCCAATGTGTCTCAGCTGATGTATTACGACCATCTTATTTTGCCATTTTTCACTCCCATCTTTCGTATGCGATACTTGCGTGGGGGCATTCGGCTGGGGTATTACGGGTATTTGGGCTGCAGAGGAGAGCTATGCGGATTGTGAGTGGAATAGGATACAGGGATGATTGTAGGGACGCATATGTGTGTTTGCGGGTGTTCACTGTGCCTTGTATATATATATATTGGAGTGCCTACTGTATGTTAAGCAGAATTTGGATCTCTATCGGGTTCTTGAGGACATACATTCCTATAGAACTCGTGCCAGACATAATTTGGTGCCTGCATGTTGGCGCTTAAGAAGGTGTCAAGACGGTCCAGGATACTGGGCAATTAAGTTTTTTAATATTTTACCTGATAGTGTTAAGTCTCTTAGTTTTAAGCATTTTAAATCGAGGGTGAAAGAGTATTTGTTACAAAGGGCTTCTTACTCTATTGACGAATATTTTGGATCCAATTTTAACTTAGCTTTTGACCCTTGAACGTTTTAATTTTGTATTCACATTTGCGAATATTTATTTTATTAATAGCCATGTAAAATTTGTTTGTACCACTGAAAAGTATTGTCTTTTTATAATTGAACTTTGTGTAGTGGATAATTCCAATTTTTATCATTTTTTTCTACCTGACATGTGTAAGCTATTGTATTAACATGAATAAAGAATTAAGTATTCTCTCCGAAATGAAGGCTCAAATCAAAAATGTTTATTCTTGAAAAAAGTTTGCCATAAGTGTTTAGAATACATAGGTGTATGAATACATTTTTTCCTCAAATGGTAATGGAATACTAGAATTAAATGTAAAAAAGTATTTTTCTTCTAGCCGCGACCGTCCGATCTCGCGTTGCCCGAGTACTCTCGCATCTCACTTTTCTCCATAGCTTCCTCTCTCTCTCGCCTATTGTACAATACAATAAGTGCTTCTACACCATTACGGGTTAGAATACTAATAATAATAATAGCTATTATTATTTGAATAAAGTCATTGAAGATATTTTCGATTATACTGAAATTTATTTTTCCTATACGCTGCTAGGTAATAAAGAAGTAGAAAAAAAAATCATATACTTAATGCAACTGCTATTAAAAAAAGGACTAGCTTTTATTCAGAATAGAAAAACTCAAAATGTAAAAAAATCCTTATAATATGAAAATATATTTATCTTCAGTGTCTGTATCTTCTTCAGGAATAGACATAATGACTTCAATATTGCCTTCCAGTAATTTTTTTTGCATGATCCTATGCAACCTATTTAAGTAGTTCCGGAGTTCTTGCTCGTCGTGATTCTAATTTCGGATTGTTTCGGGTAGAAACGAATCGCCGGCGGCCGCGAACACAGTGCTCTACCTACGATGACACGCTTTACTTCTACGTCGTGCTCCACCCAAACTACGTCAACGGCATTTGTTTCATCTTCCACTCAAATGGAACTGCCTACTGAAGTTTCCCCAATCCCAGACGATTCCAACTCCGCAACTTATAGAAGTGCCCAAAGATGGCACTATGTGATCGTAGAACACCTCCCGGCACGATTTACTTCAACTAATATCGTGCACTATGTAAAGGAAAAGTTGAAAACATCAGAATTTATTCGATGCTATAACCTGGTCAGTCAGTGCAATAACTCCATAGGATCTACATTTAAAATAGGGACCCTATCAAGAAAGTCCGCTGAGAATTTGTTCGGCATCAATATCTGGCCACCCGGGGTTCAAGTTAGATGGTCATCGGAATCTGAAATCCCTCAGAAAACTACAAAACTAAAAAAACTACAGAGCTCTAGCTAACTCCCTCCACCAAGGCGAAAGTGACTAGCAGTCCGACCTCTGGCACTCTGCGGGACTTCCCCTCTCCAGTCAGTGAAGCTAACGCGCACAAGGTAACTACAGTAACTTCTGACAAACAAGCTATCGCTGCTTGCAAAACTAATGTCCTTGCGAGCGATGTCAAAATTAAACTGTCTAAGGAATCATCCCATAAACCATCCCTCTCTCTGGACCCGCTGACTCCCCCAACAGTTAAATTAACACAGGCCGCCAGTAAGTCTAACGACTCAAGTAATCGTTTCCTTATGGCAAGGCTAAGGGAACCTGCCATCTTCAGAGCCGTTAGGTTGTACCTTGCCTATTTGTATGACCAACCTGCCTCGGTATGCTATGAGGGATTTATCAACATAAGCATCAGATTATTCCTAGCATCTGAAGGACTGCCAATCCAGGATGACATTTTACGTAAGGTCTACCACGACTTTCATGCCGCATATGGGTTTAAACACACTGAAGTGGAAGAAGATCTTTGTTCCTACAGATCCCATGTTGTTTCCGAGAGGACGATTCAGTTTCCTAAAGCGACTAGATTCCACTAATCCTGACGCCAGGCTTAGTATGGGTCTTATTAATGTTGCCTCATTGCGAAATAAGACTGATGAATTGTTTTTGTTTTTGGAGGAATCAGGGTTCCCCCAACTAGTTGCAATTACAGAGCACTGGCTGAGTGAGAATGAACCGCTTTATGTTGAAAAGTACTCCACAATAGCCAAATATAATCGGAAAAACTCGACTCATGGGAGAACACTGATTCTTTCCTTGAGCGAGGGCTTTTTACCTGTAACTAAATTTGATCATCTCCAATCGGATGACTACTTTGAATTTTCCATTGTATACAATAAGAACCTTGATTTACACGTAATTTGTATAAATAGAGCGCCAAATTCCGATGTGCAATTGTTCTTTGATAACCTGCTAAGCTTGTTAGATGGTCTGCCGGTGAAAGGCAAGAAAATTTTGTGCGGTGATTTAAATATTGACTACGCTACCGCTTGTGCTGCCCAAAAATCATTAATTTCTATTTTTGACTCTTTTGGTCTTTCAATGCATGTAACCTCTCCCACTCGAATTTCTAACAATTCCTCTTCTATCATTGACTATGTAGCGTCCGACTTTCCTTCAACTGATGTCCAATCGACAGTAACTAGCGCGGGTCTCTCAGATCATGAGGCAGTAATCTCCAAATTCAATACTTCTTATAGGCCCTCAAAAAAAACTCGCCACCTAAGTAGAATCTTCTCAGCCTCTAATTTTTCATCCTTTCGTAACCTTTGCCTAAAGACCATCTGGAATTTTGAATCAGGTGAACTTGATTCTGACTTTAGTGGTTTCTTAAATAAAATTATAAATGCATTCAATAAAGCCTTCCCGCTTAAATCCATTAAACCTAAACGTCACAAACCATGGACTACGAAAGGCTTACGCATATCTGCAAAAAAAAGGGTTGCCTCTCATACATAAAAAAATTCACTAACTCCACTCAAGTTCTTGAATTCATTTCGAATTATAGGAAGATCTACCTAAAACTTATCAAGACAGCAAAGAAACTATATTATCAAAATCGTTTATCAACTGCTAAAAACGTATCCAAGGTCCATTATTAACGATCTTAGAGGCAAAACAAATTCCGCGAATCAGAGCATGCCAAAACCAAATGATTTGAACGAATATTTTGTCAACGTGAGCAAAAATGTTACCTCTGGTATTTCTCCTTCTCTCGACCCTCTCTCGTTTCTTCCTCCTTCTAAAAAAGTCGCTGATAATTTTTTCCTAAGCCCTGTGACCAGCCTTGAACTTCTTCAGGTAATGAGCAGCGTAAAGAGTAAATCAGCCTGTAGCACTGATAATCTGTCAATTAAAATTTTCTTGAACCTCCCAGTTCCAATTCTGGATGTCCTAGCTTCCTTAATTAATGCGTCCTTCACGAAAGGTGTTTTTCCCGAATGCCTCAAAACTGCAATAATTATTCCTCTTCATAAGGGAGGTGAAAAGGATGTCTTATGCAATTATCGTCCAATTGCTCTGTTGCCTGTACACTCTAAAATCATTGAAAAGTTAATAAAAAATCACCTCATGCCATTTCTCCTTAGACATGGCATACTGTCCCCGGAACAGTTCGGATTTTTACCAAACAAGTGTACAAATGACGCCATGTTCTCGTTGCTTCACGATGTCTACTCATCCCTTAACAACAATCTCTCCACTGCTACAGTCTTCTGTGATTACGCTAAAGCGTTTGACTGTGTGTGTCATGACATCTTGTTAAGAAGACTAAATTTTTATGGAATCCGTGTTATTCCTTCGAACTGGTTTCAATCTTATCTTGAAAATAGACAGCAGTTTGTTAGAGCGAACGGTTCTGATTCTGATTGCAGATTAATTACCAGTGGAGTTCCACAGGGCACTGTTCTTGGGCCTATCCTTTTTCTAATATATATTAATGACATTACATACCTAAAAATCAATGGTAAAATTTCTCTCTTTGCTGACGACACAAGCATAACTTGGAGTGATTCTAATACTTTCTCCCTACACTCTAATATCTCGCGGCTGTGTTTCAACGTTGATAAAACGGTAGCCTTATCTTATCAAACAACCTTACAACAACCTTTGCTACTTCACAACAGCAATATTAAATACGTTGAATCGGCTAAATTCCTAGGTTTTAGTATTAGTGCCAACCTTAAGTGGTCCGCACATATTCATTATTTAACAAAAAAGCTTTCTTCTGCCTGCTTCGCAATTCGATCGGTTTCGAAGGAACTAAATCTGTCTACTGCCAGGCTCATTCACTTCGCTTTGTTTCTATCTCATCTTCGCTACGGCCTTTCTTTTTGGGGCTGCTGTAACACCGAGCAATTTCGTACCATTTTCAAACTTCAAAAGAGAGCAATTCGTTATTTATTTGGTCTTAATGGCAGAGCTCATTGCGAATACTACTTTAAAAAATATAAAATTCTTACGCTTCCTGCTTTGTTTATTTTAGAAACAACTTGTTTAATACGCAAATATCGAACCATATTTCCCGAAAGGCCACAACATGAGTACTCAACAAGAAATTCGAGTCAGGACATCTACCTTCCTTTTCCCTCCTCTGAATTAACAAAAAATTCTATTCTTTATAATTCCAAGAAGCTATACAATACACTCCCGCTACATCATAAATCCATCCCTACATTTGCTAAATTTCGTGAAAAAACGAAGGCTTACCTACTAGAAAGACCTTATTATTCTATAAATGAGTTTTGCGTGAATTAGATTTTATTTTTTCCTCCATTAATTTTCTTGGGCTTCATGTGCGGCGGTGAATTTTTTTTATATTATATATATTTTCTATAATAGGTATATTATCTTTTTGACAAATTAGTGATTTTTCGGATATACAGGAATTACACAAAATTAAATACCAAGCTATCAATTTTACTCATGTTTTGTTTACTTTTACTCGGTATTTTCAACTCTGCAGCATATACATATTGCCTGAGTCAAGTTCACCGACATGACCTTCCTTATTTTTTCTAACAGCACGTTTCGTTATAATGTATGTTTAATATTTTGATAGCACTGGGTTTCTTTATCCTATGTTTTGTGTACTTCCTGTGGATCTAGTTCAACTGCTTATGATGTTCTGTAATATGGTTTTTTTGTTAAATCGTGACAAATTTCAATTTGAAAATTGCTTGTTCTATTTTTATCGTATATATTATTGTATATATTAAGTTTTGTTTTGTTTTGTATTGGCCCTACTATGGTTGGTTTATTTATTTTAGTTAGCTTTGTCCATAAAATTTATTTGAATTTTTCTGTGGCAATAAAGCATATTTGACATTAACTTTGACTTTGACTGTACTGCCCTCCGAGCAGTCGTGCCGCGATTCAAATGCAGCCGCCTGCGGCTGCGGCTTCTTGGACACCAGTACAACGCAATTACCAGATTACCAGGGGCGCGGCCAGCCACCGCGGCCGGTCGCGGCGGCCGCAGTCGCGCCTTGAACACCGTACCTTTACAAAGCGTTAGGAAGTTTTAACATTTTCTTTATTGTCTTACAGAGTGAATATTGTATGTTTTTGTATGTATTTATAAATGTATATTTTTTAATATTCTGTTTGTAATCTGTATTTTGGTATTTTGATCTGACCTGTCTAATGTCACCTTGTGATCTACTAGATCAATAAACCATTTTGAATTTTGAATTAAGGTTCAGGTGTGAACTATTTTTAATTTTATTCAGTTTTTACTGAAGTTTTCATTTTGGTCGTGTGGCTTTAAGCACACACTTTTTTGTTAACCAGAGGCATACATTCATAAAATAATGATTTCATAAGAAACCAAAACATAGAAATTGAAAGTCGTATTCTACTACAACACAGTTTTATCCACAATACCGAAATCCATTTTTAGGCTTAGCAAGCGTTTCGCTAACCATGTTTTAGCATTATCAGGAGATGATTAAAACTAATCATCTCCTAATGATACTAACATGGATAACGAAACGCGCGTCGAGTGCAAAAATTATGTTTCGGTATTATGAATAAAACTGTGTTGAAGTGCATTTTGCTGAAGGTTCCAAATTCCGACTTTTGGAAGTCATACGATAATACGTGCGAAATTATGATGAACATGAATTTTAAGAGAGTTAAAAAAAATGTAGAACCCAAGTTCGTAGATGTGTTCTATCTCGTTGTGGAGGATTCTTCCTTATGTACCAAATAATTAGCATGAATACGGCTTGGATCTTAAACGTCATATAATTTCTATATTCGTACGTACTTGAAAAACATAATTTGATTTGAAAAAAACTCGTCAGATCGAACATTGAATATAGTAATTTTTATGAAGGCGTAATAATTGTATAATATAGGTACTTATATAATAAAAATTTTGTCTGAAAATTTCAAAAACATTTAGGAAGCAAAATAAATATTAGAAACACTCTTCCATCTTTAATCTTACCTACTCGTCTAGTTTTTGCCGTTTTTAGGGTCGGCTAAGCGTGCATTCGACGTCGGTAATATTTTGAGTAAGAAACTGTATAAAATCATAAAGTGAATCATTATTCATATTCATTTATACACAATATTATCTTTCATTCACTTACATATAAAAATAAATTAAAAGCTCATACACATAATTCTAGTTTAAAGATGCAATATATCAAATAATGTTAACCAAGCTTATTTTATAAGACTGAATATTTATTATTGGTTAAATTTGGAATATATAAGGTGTCCAAAGTAGAGTAGAATTTCGATTTAATAAAAAACGCGTATTTTAAGGAAAATGTAAAGCACCTGGTATTACACCACCCAATATTTTATATTTTGGCTTAAAAGGGCTCTTAGGTTCAACTCTGTCTTACGTGCCTTTTATGTGACACAGATCACTAGTTTAATCAAAAATAGCTATTAACTCCGTGCCCGAAACAATGTAAGCTAAATTATGAAAAAATTATAATTTGGTTAATATTTTCGAAATATTCAAACTTTATACTCATTTAACTCTACAGAATACATATTGTGGCATCTGAAAAATTTTTACTCACTCTTTCGATTCATTGCTTCATTTTTGTCACCCACTATATCATTAATGAATGAAACTTTTCTCTGGGTGGCCATGATGGTATGTGAAACCTAACTTTATTCACTTTCTTACTAGAAACATATAAATAAATAGGTACTTTCAACCTTCACTTTGCTTTCAGTAGTAGGACACGAATAGATTTTGTTTATTAAATGACAAAGAGCAATTTTATCAAAATCGCGATATAGATTTAAAAGAAAATTGAAACTAGGACATAATTCTTCAAGTGATATTTGCTGACTACATCGTTCTGTTTACTGTATATATAATTGTAAGCTTGCACACTTAAAAATTTTGGATTACAGATTAGACAATAAAATAGTTAATAATTTCTTTAAGTTTCATATCTTAAGTGACTAGATTCAAGAAACTAACGGCGGCGGTGATATTTAAATCAAAAATACATCGTAATTATTCTCAGGTGCAAAATACAGAATGTATTCGGTTAACTAATAAGAACTTCGTCTTTACCTCGATTGATAGTTGTTACAAACCATTTGCGCTTGTTATAAGTTGAGGGTAAACAGAATCAAGACCAATGAATAGTTTCAGTGGTAGAATCCTTATGAAACATCGTTGAATAAAAATACTAGGGATAATAATTAGTACACTGCTTTAAGATGTTTCAAAATAATTTGATGAGATATTTTTCTCTAGATATGTTTTGGCTTGATGAGGCCTTATCAAGAGTAGTTGAATACTAACTGAACTGCTCTTTAAACACCTGCATAATGGACAGTGCAATAAAAACAAAATACCGTCAGACGATTTAGCAGGGTATACCAATTTAGATTTTAGTACTCAACTACTCTTGATAAAGGATAAAGACCTGATCAAGCCGAAACATATCCAAAGAAAGATATTTCATTAAATTATTTTGAAACATCTAAAAGCAGTGTACTAATTATCCCTAGTATTATTAGAATCAAGACCGATATAACAATTTCTTGGTAACTT
>MU183689.1:75637-181287 GCA_016904865.1 Pissodes strobi | reverse complement strand
CCTTGGAAATTATGCTTTTCACAAACCGTGTGGAAAGTATACTTTTCACCTGGATAAATATAAGTTTCACGCGGAAACCTAAAGGCACAGCTTATTCAATAACCAGCTACTCATCTTGCGGCGGCATCCTTTGATTTGGCAAAGTCAAGTGAAAATTTGAGAAGAGGGCCATGAGTTAATATTTTTCTAAACGTCTGGGCATCTGAATAATATTTTTGACAATTCGTTTAATTTAAAATACGATGTTTTATCGTCTAAAATCCTTTTGAAAACGATTTTAAATGGCAAAATTGTATAAAAATCCGAAATTTCCGGTCTTTTTAGGGCAATAGCCGCAGCTTCGGGTGAATTTGTCGTGGATTTTGAAGGGAATATTCATTTTAAATTCAATTCGCTTCGTGTCATTACATGGCCTGAAAAATCACGAGACCGTGAAACTGAACCGCTAAGGGCACTGTCAGGAGGCGCAGTGCCCGGCACTCCAACTTTCCGATTTCGATAGAGATGAATAGCTGGTTACTGAATAAGCTGTGCTAAAGGTGGCTCCTTTCCCTGTTTGGCCAGGTAAAAGATATGAAGCTTTCAACTAATTAGATTTTTTTTCAAGAATACGTGTAATATTTAAAGTTCTAGTAATGTGAAGAAACCCCAAAAAATCCGCAAGTTTAAAGCAAAAATATACCAAAACCTGCGAAATATACAATTTCTTGCACTCGTAGAAAGAATACAGTGTGCAATGGGTGTGAATATCACTTTTCATAATGCGTGTTTAGTTTTATCTTAGAAAATCGATTTTTCCAACTTTTATGTGGTAATAATCGGATATTTGCAGTTTGACCTGAGAATTATAAAAAAAACTACTGTGACCTGTGACGCTTCTACGTTTTCATAAACGTGACAACAAACATTCGTTTTAAATTATTTAATTAGCTTCGGTATCTGTTCATTAATACTAAGCATTAGCACAAGACTTCCTAGAAATTCATTAACCTTGTTCCGCCGAAGTGATAAAACAGGAAAGTTGTTTATATGTGATGCACTTCCAGTACTTTACAGCATTACCGAAAATAGACTTTTTAACATTGAATTCCTGTTTTGAGTCCTCCAAATTAGTTAAGTAACTGAAGTGCGAATGTTCATAGGTTGAAATACAAGGACATTTGACTTTACTCAAACAGAACAGCATTTGTTAAATGGACGCGTATACAGGGGGAGAGGATGCATGGTTAATCGCCTCATCCCAAATTTAAGATGCCAGCGCCAAAATAACCAAATAATTTCCTTTTCAGAACATTTTACGCAGGAAAATTATAAGTAGTCCACAAATCTGTCTATTTTTTTATCTTTCGTTTCTACCTAGCTACTTATTCTGGTTGTGTCATTTAAAGTCTCATTTATGACGAAGCTTTAATGTCGAGTTTAATGTTTATGAAACATGTTAAGATATTATAAACCTGTTACTTACGACTAGTATTATTGGAGCTGGTGTTGTAATTAATAATATTTGTAAAGGAAATGAAGGGAAGGAAGCGCCCATATATTATGGCATACTACGTATAACACACTAAACGAGACATTAAATTTATTATTAAACAACAACCGAAAACCAAGAGTAATACGAACATCTTTGAAGAATGCTAGAGAAACAGATTTTTGTGTAGGCCCGGAAATTTGCATATGTCATGTTATATTTCAACTGTTCACATGTTTAACCATATTATACAGGTCATTTGAATAAACGTTCACTTTCCAGTCGAACTACCTACTATATAGTGGTTCATCCTAGGAAACCAATAAGCCTTTTTAGGTGGTGAAAAATGATTGCACTCAGATGACAATGAGACAAAATGAAAGAAAAAATAATAGACAATATTTATTTCACCAGTTATATTTGAAGTGATAGTTTTACAAATAATGCGATTGATTATATGTTTGATGGTTGGTTAAATGAATAGGATCTCGATCAACGGTATGATGTAGGTACTGTATGTAATCATTTACATTTAACTCATTCAGATATTTTCTTTCGCACATAGAAGATTTTTTTTCTGATATTTCTATCTTGACTAGCAGCCATATTCGATGTCATGTCTTGTTAAAGCACCTACCCAAGCTTATCCTAGCCAAAAATTACAAAATAGGTAAAATGCAGAGTATCAATTTAAAAGTCTTGATCCTTGGCATTGGCAATTCAAAAATTCGCCAAGACTATAAAAACTTATTTATCAGTTACTTGTTTATTATTCCCTTAAAAGTCTGGAAACATATTTCTCTTATTTGTATTGGCATTTTATTAAAAAATTAAGGAATTAATGAGATCAGGCGATAGTTGTTCAAAGTGCTAGTCACCGTTTTTAAAGATTGGAACAATCCTGCTCAACTTCAGGGCCGATGGATAGAATCCATCCCGCACATAAAGATCGAAAAGCTTCGTCAAAATACTAATAAGGGCATCCTTTAATGAATTTAACAAAATTGTATTTAAACCATTTCCTTTTTAAACCAGATATAGCATTTCTTATGTCATTAAAAGTCGCCTAACGAAATGAGAAGCTTGTCTGCTCGGTGTTAATCTTTGAGCGCTCTAGGTATATCTCAAAGGCCAGGATTGGTGCGGAACAAGACCAATTGAGTTCTTATTCCCATGCTTAGGTCTCTCATTTATAATATTCCAGGCTGCCCTGCAAGTTTAGTATTATCGGCATTTTGGATATGGTCAGAGTTTGCTTATTTCTTTGCCTTCTGTGATAGCCTGTCTGTACTATTATTGTAAAGATAATGTCTGTTTAAAAAAATCAACGAGTATTATTAATATTTTTCTTGAAAAGGTAAGGATTATTCAAAAATTCGGCCAAAAACTAATTTAAACTAACCCAAGCACTACTTTAGTAAGTTTTTGTTTCGGACAAAGAAAGCGAGCGCTACATGCGTGCTTGCTTTAGGCTAATCGAAATTAAACAAAACTAACCAAGCCTAACCCAAACTAGCCAAAAGTAATTTAAACTAAGTAATCAAAAATTAATTGAAATTTTGAAAAATCCGCAATTTTTTTGTTAAAGTTATTAACAAAACCTCATTGATCTTTACCAGAACTTTCGCTATATAAAGTCTCATTTAAAACGGACGTTATCTTTATAAGAACCGCGTGGTTCTTTATTGTTTTTCTATAGCTCCCTTGAAAAGTGGGTCGTTAAAGAGATCGATTCGGCGACCGTGAAATACAATTTCTAGATCGTATTGGCGATTTCATTGATTTTTATACTAATTCTGATCAGATTTCTTCATGTTATACGCCCATTCCTTTAAGGTGCAAGCTGCAAGCCACTTCCTCGGTTAAAGTTGAAATTGCCTTTTTGTTTGTATCATCGTAGGCGTAGGTTACAACATTCAATTCATTTTCTCCACATGTAAAAGTAGGGAGAGTTTTTCAGGTTCATATTTCGAATATCTTTGTTAAGTTGGATTAATAAAACACTCGATTTTCTTACAGCCTACAAACGGAAAGAATAATAAAATTGTAAATTGATAACAATCCATATGTGAAACACAACTGTACGAATACCAGTCAAAATTACTGGTCGGTAATCGCGCAACTTACTAGTCCTCCCCTGGCTGTAAAGAAAACACACTAGAAGACAAAGTAGAAGAAAAAACGTAGTTAAGGATATGCCGAGCACGTAGGTAGCATGGAATAAAACACTCGCTGCTCCAAGGCTGAGAATATGCAAGGTGTTTCCGTTAATATTAGAATGTTCTCGTTCTATATTCGAAGTTTTTTCTTATATATAGCACTTGAAATATTGTAAGCATCCATTTTGTCGCTTATAAAATATTTGCAATATTTCTCAGTTCTCACGCTATTTTGACACCTCCATATTGCATATTCTATAGGTATAAAGTTGTTAGAAGCAAGCTACGAAAAATAACACTAGTACAATATTTTTTTATATTTACTGCCTCTCATTCTGACTTACAGCAATAAAATCGGGATCCGAGGTCAATAATTTAACCCATTGTAAATGTTTTACTAGCGAAAATGAACATGTTATCATTTCTAACTAATGCTTTCTTAAAAGATCTTCCTGTTCTTCTCGCCCCTTGTGCATGCTCTGCACGTAGGGGACCCCTATCCTCTACTGAATGACAAGTATGTTGCTCTCAGCATGGTGAAATATAGACCCCGCATCCGGCACCAATCTCTGATATTACGGAGCCAGGAATGCTGTTTACGTCCTGGCAAGCGTCTTCCCTCAATTCTGCCCTGGATAATGAGTTTTGGGATGGAATATCGGTCGCCCCTAAGTATGTGGCCCAAATAAAACATTTTTCGTTGTTTCACGACACTCAGCAGTTCTCTCTCTACCACATGATCATTTGACATATGCTCTGTTCAGAAGATCCGAAACATTCTCCGCAGTGTCCCCATTTCAAATGCTTCTATTCTGTTCAGTGTTTGGACCTTGAGATACCATGTTTCTACACTGTACAACAAGATGGACCACACATAGCACCTGAACACTCGCAATCGAGGGTCAACAGGTAGTGTTCTCTGGAGAAGCATACTTTTCATTTTCAAATACGTGGATATTGCAGTTTCGATTCGCATTTTTACCTCCTCATCACAATCCCTCTTCTCATTGAGGGTAGCTCCCAGGTATTTAAATTTGGATACTCTTTCAATTGCTTCACCGTTGATTGTAAGGTTGATGTTATTGTATTCTTGCCTACTGATAATCATCATTTTAGTTTTTGTCATGTTAATGCTCAATCTAAACTGTTCGCCTACTTCGGTCACTCACCCTGTTCTAGATTATTAGCCAGGATTGCGGTATCATCTGCGTATTGAGTCTTGTTGATGGAACCACGTTGTCCAAAGCTAGTTGGAAGATATTCTCTACGTAGATGTTAAAAAGCATGGGGACCCCTTTAGCGATGTTAAGTTCCTGCGTCAGGAGATAACTTCTGATTCGGATTTCAGCAGACTGTCCCCAATAAAGCTGTTTTATAATTCTAACATCCTTATCGTTAATCTCTATTTTCCGCAGTCTACTGATCATCAGGTCATGTTTTACATTGTCAAAGGCTTTTTGGTAGTCAATGAAACATAATAGAGCCTCCTAGTACCCAGCCTTTTTTAAAGTCAAACTGTTTCCACGCACATTTTTTCACACTTGTCGTCTACTCAGAATAAATTATGCGTAGCAACACCTTAGGTGCGTGGCTCATTAGGCTTATGAGTCGGTAGTTTTCGCAGCTCTTCAGGTTTGTTTTTTTTTTGGTATTATGACAAATGTGGATATGAGCCAGTCTTTAGGTATTTGCCCGATATCATATATCTGGTTAAAAAGATACGTTAGCTGTTTCACGTTAGTTGGGTTGGGATTTCGGCATATACGTTGTCAGGTCCGGTACTTTTTCCGGTTTTTGTGGAGTTGATTCTCATGACCTCCGATTCCAAAATTTCCGGCCTCCTCAGTTGTTGTTATTGGTTATTAGCATCTTCCGTTCAAGTATCATCAAAAAGTGTCTCGCCATAGCTCCTCCATATCTCCTATAGCTAGTAGCTTATTCTTATCCAGCACGAGCTTTCGAAGGTCGAATTGCATAATTTTTATATATGTTAGCATGTGGATACGATAGGATCTGCGTGTACCACCCTAAAGCTGTTTAACTAACATTCGTGCGTGCGTATTCGCAATGTATTCGCGGGAATTCAAGTCTTTACGGCCGAGTAAATTGCTATTAATACCTCTGTTGGTGTAGTGGTCAGGTACCGCGCTAGTGATACAGGCGACGCGGGTTCTATTCCCGTCGCGTCGGTAGCAAGGTATTTTTTTAAGGTTATATTTGTTTCTTTTTTTTTAAATGTGGGTTAGTTTGGATTAGATTTGTTTGGCTGCGCTCCGGAGCGAGCGAAGGGCCATGCGTGAAGTTAACAGTACTCTCATAGTGTTACAGAATATGTTTCTCGTCCGGTTGCGTCTGCGCTAATGTTAGTCGAAGAATTTTAGGGTATGACCCGGAACCCGGAGATTCTAGTTATTGATACTGCTAATGACTAAATAAAAAAAATGTGGTTTTGCCCGCCACTGAATTCGGAATAAGAAGTCATATAAGAACCCGTCTTTACCCTTTTAATAAGTTGTGAGATAACTGATATACGGGGGGTGCTTTAAAATACTACATTTTCAATAGAAGGTAGACAAATTTCTTTTACGACATTTTTCGTTTTACAAAAAGTGACATTGATTCGCGAAAACCGAAAGGTTCTATCTCAATTAAAAAAGGGAAGTTACCTCCTATTTCCAAAGGACTGCTCAAGAATCACTACCGTCGCTTCCGACACGCATAAAGGCATACACTTGATCTTGAGTCATGCACAGTGGAGGCAATTTCTAGGAAGGATACCATCAAAGTGCCCTGGACCAAATACTATCCAGGGATCAATAGAAAGTTCAGTCTAAGAATCTCAACAAAAGAAAAATAGTTGGAAAGTTATAGGATGGTACAGGATTTTCCAAACTGCCGTATATGGTACACTCACGGTCCCATAATGCTTAATATGTCCTAACCTTTCAGGATCAAGTATGCATCAAGAGGACCGTTATCTTAATAACATATAGCAGGGAAATTAATAGAAATGCTCTATACTAAAATTTAAATTTGCTGGGATAGTCAGGCAGCGTTGAGGATGGTCTGTACACTTACAATCTTGACTTGCAAAAGCATTGTTTATAAATAAAGAAACAAACAAACATTGGGCCCCCCAGTACATAGCGGTATTCTAAAGAATGAATTTGAACGCCGGGGAGCCGAAAATGTCAGTGCCGGGTTGCCAGGAAACACTAAATCACCAATGCCCTAGATAATTGGGTCAAGGAAGAAGGAAGAATAATTCAAAATAGAATGATACATCGCCGAAGAGTAGAAAGACGCAAAAGTCAGATCTCATACAAACAGTGTTGCGTATCTAGAAAGATAAGGGAAGAAAGTTACAGGAAGATCTCACCTGCCTGAGCGAGAAGATTGCATCATATTCTCATCTTCTAGTGGAAGACAAATCGCGTGGACGGACGCCTCAGACACAATATATTTAGCACCGCATTGCAGAAGCTCATCTGGATCATTAGAGGCTTAGGAATGTTCCTGGAGTAGAACGAAGATAGATGTAGCAATCAGGAGACAGGAACTAGCACTTCCACTTGCTCGCTTGGCCATAAGCCTCCCCAGATTACTACACTAGAACTTTTTCTGTGGGCGATGCTCAATTTGCAGCATGTTGGATTATAGGCTCCTTGGTCACAGGTTTAAGGGAAGTCAAAAAGGAAGACGCATACAGGTTTTCTTCGAATTAATTCCGAATACTTTTATCGCATTCGTAAAGGCGCTGTATATCTACCAAATCGAATCCATTCATTCCCAAAATATACTGCCGTCGAAATATTTATCTCTTTCCTGATACCACTTTAATTTCTGTGTTGAAATTTAGATAGCAAACGGGTTCTAAGAAAATAAAGCTCCAATGATGCGCATTTTAAGATCTTACAGGGGTGCAATGATCAAAAACTAACCAAAACTAACCCAAGGCATGCCCAAAATCAAGAAAAAACCTTTTTACAAATATAACCTAAAGAAAATAAAAAATAGGATTATAACTAACCGTAAAAATCAAGGCGTGCGAATCCGCGCGTAAAAGCTAAAAGTGTCCTGTCCTAGCTCCATTTGAGTCGTTGCAATCACGGCCGTCCTGGATTAGCTTGCTCCTCAATGCGCACGGGTTATAATGTCACATCGGTTTACATATTCCGTCCCCACATTTCCGTCCCATTTGCCGAGATTTACCCACCGATCTCCATATATGGATAAACACAAAACGGTCCAAATCATACTGATTCAAGCGCCTTCAGATGTAAACAAAATAAGGTAGTTCTGAGACCGCGCAGTTTCAATTAGCAGGTTATCGATTGATTCCACGTGCTTCATCACCACATGGCCGCGAATAGGCGACAGGTCCGGATTTTAAGAATTTGGAAAAATATTTTTGCCGTTGTATATATTACCAAAAATTTAAAAGCAGGTTGATAGATGATATATTTAACACAAAAATTGCAAGCCATTGGTTTTTAAAAGAAATAGAATAGACCAACCGATAAAATATACAACTTTTGCTATTTTTCTTCCGCATCTTGCTTTGTTTTGGAGACAAAAAAAAAATAAAAACTATTTCTTTCCTCGTTCCTGGGCGACACAAAAACCAATTAAAACATGCAAAAATATGACAGTAAGTATATTATTATGTTTAAGGAGTTGTGGGTCAAGAATAAACCAAATATTTTGGTACCTACCTAATTTTTAAATTTTTTATGTGTGGCATGCATTTTTTTGTTAAAAATATTAACTAGTTTGCCCAAAACTATTTTATGACCAAGAAATTTTGAATGATTTATAGTGTAAAATCTGGTATAAGCCAGGCGCAGCACTGAAACTTGTAAATTTTCAAATATATATATATTTATATATATATTTTTTAAAATCATCCCTTTGATTAAAAAATGGAAGCACCTCCTAATAAAAGCCTTTTTATATGCGTTTGCCTTAAATTTTACTTTCTGTTTAAATTCGTCTTGAACAGGTACTACTTTTAAAAGAGATTTTTTGTAATGTTAAAGTATTTTGCATTTACACATTACAACCACAATCTGTAGGCAAGAATACACCTTTTTCAGTTTTTTAAAATATTAATTTTTGTTGCATTGAATAGCTAAAATAACTTTGGGGCAAAGAAAGGTTTATTAAAACAAAAAATCATGATATAAACGTTTTATTTATATTAACTTACAATAGGTAGCAGTAGTAGTTTATTTGGAAAAAGCCAATAATACCAAATATGTAGATAGTATGTACCAAGATACAAAATAGTTAAGCCTATACATGTCTAACTGCTCTTGAAAGAACTTTAACATATTTAAATTTTAGTAAGATACATCTAGCGAGATTTTATTATGAAATAAAAAATACTTAAAAATATCTATTCCTTCATAACAACCATTGTTCTAATTTAGTTAAAGAAATTTTAACATATTTAACCATACTTGTACACAAATTTTATTAGCAAACAACCAGGAAGATTCTATTATGGGGAAAAGAAACCTTAAAACATCTATTCCCCCACAATAACTATTGTTCTAGTTCAATTTATTTAATAAATATTTTTTTAATACTTTTTTGTTTTGTTTAAAGTTCCAGTCCTTACTTCAACAGGTAGCAAGTTATATAATGACAGGCCCTTATCAAACAAGCCAAAAGGGGTGGAGGTTTTTGTAATCACATTTATATGAAAATTGTGGTGATGCCTGGTATGATAATTATGAACTTCACGATTTATTTTTAGAAAATCCTGCAAATATGAAGGTTAAAGCACAGCTTATTCAATAACCAGCTACTCATCTTGCAGCGGCATCTTTTGATTTGGGAAAGTCAAGTGAAAATTTTAGAAGAGGGCCATGAGTTAATATTTTTCTAAACGTCTGAGCATCTGAATAATACTTTTGACAATTCGGTTGATTTAAAATACGATGTTTTATCGTCTAAAATCCTTTTGAAAACGATTTTAAATGGCAAAATTGTATAAAAATCCGAAATTTCCGGTCTTTTTAGGGCAATAGCCGCAGCTTCGGGCGAATTTGTCGTGGATTTTGAAGGGAATATTCATTTTAAATTCAGTTCGCTTCGTGTCATTACATGGCCTGAAAAATCACGAGACTGTGAAACTGAACCGCTAGGGCACTGTCAGGAAGCGCAGTGCCCGACACTCCAACTTTCCGATTTCGATAGAGATGAATAGCTGGTTATTGAATAAGCTGTGGTTAAAGACCATGCTCTATCTTATAAATAAAAAGAAAAAGCTGTTACTTGAAGCCATTTTCAATGCCAATCCAATTGAGGGAGTTCAAGGTCTTTTGTCTTTAAATCCTATTCCTAACGTCTACACCAACATATACACTAACAAAATACACTAATAACGAACTATTATAATAATAAACTAAACTAGATGTCCAAATGTAAATTAGTTATTTTCAACTAAATCGATAAAATAAACCACTCAAACGCACATACGTACTTCAATAACTGAACGAAACGAAACGCCGAAAACCCAATACGGCAAACACAGAAAAATTAATTATTTCAAGCGCAAGCAACAAGCAAGGTGAGAGGAATGATAATATTTTTTATTACCAAACTGTAAAAGCTTTATCAGCTGATTTCGTCCTGTCGGTTCTCGGTGTTTGTGCGCATGAGTAAAAGTATCCTATTTTCAGTTCTGTCCGACGCAGAACCCGGTTTTTTCCCCCATGATTGGTACGATTTTTCGACACACGCAGAACGGTTTGTGCTTATCCATATATGGAGATCGGTGGATTTACCCTCATACCGTCGCGTAAGATCTTTACACATCACAAATATATCCATCTATGTGTTCTAAAAGTGGAAGTGACATCTCAAATATTACATTATTCAACGAGCATATCATGTAGTTATTATATGCGAGTCAAATACTATGCTTAATCCACACTTATTCATCTAATTACAGAGAAATAACATAGATTACTAACAAAATTGATTTATTTAATATTAAGTTTCCCTAGTAACGACAATGCACTTATACACTTTGCTGCTGTTGGTTCGTGGAATGTGACAGTTCATACTCTATGGGTGGTAGAATATGAGTACATAAAATAATATGTATTACATTATTTATTATTTAATATTCAAAATATTATTGCTTTATTATAAAACGGTTGCGAAAAAAATGTAAAATTTTGATCCTACTTACTACTACACTATGTTTATTTAAAATAATTTTTGAGAACATTTCAGCCAGTACATTTTATTGTTTTGGACATGAGATCTTGATTCACCGGAAATGGCTAAAAAACGGAGCAAAACTATAAGTGCTGAAACATATATTGCGTTTTAGCGGGAGCGTTTTAACGGGTCATGTTTGGTAACATGTTATCGCCGTGTCCTGTCGTTGCGTCTTGACCGCATATGTGTAGACTGTTCAATTTAAAATTATAGGTTGTCCTCATCCCGCCAAACAGGACCCGTTAAAACGCTCCCCATAAAACGCAATGTATATTTCAGCACTTAGTGCTGAATTAACATTCTAAGTATATTTGATGTATGATGTTATACCTCTAAAGTTAGTAATTTCACAACTATAAACAGTTGAAAATCGGTACTTTGGCTACTTTGGTAGCAAGAATACCATTAAAGATAGAGTAAAATGAATTTCACATTCCTATCTTAACTTTTCAAGAGCCATCTGATGGTGCTAAGTGATGGTACCTACGGAGGTACCAGATTTAGGACCCATGGTACCACCTGCCAGTTAGTATAATACCGACTCAATTATTGGTTAGTACCGTCAGATAGCTGTTAAGAAGTTAAGATAGGAATGTGAAATTCATTTTACTTGATCCGTAATGGTCTTCTTGCTACCAGGGTGGAAAGTAATCAAAGGACCGATTTTCAACTGTTTATAGCTGTAAAATTACTAGCTCTAGAGGTATAACATAATACATCAAATGTGCTGAGAATTTTAAGTAGGTTCCAAAACTGTAATAAAGTATAGGGCGTTTCCAAGGGCGTTTCATTAAAAGACCGCTATAAGCCAAGTGCTTACATTTTTCTAGTCGCCGGGGGCGTAACCCCGGCAACTGACCCAAAAATGGGAGACCCAACGGACGATGAGGATACCATGTCAAACGTATCCATGGAGTCGGTCACCGACCGCAAATTATCGGAGGACTCTGTGCGTAGATTACGCAGCAGATGCAAAACATATGCAGAAGTCTGCGTCCAGTGCCGTCTGGACTACGAAAGCCTGAGAAATTATAGCAATCTAAGCTTAGCCGATGCTTCTAAGCTAACATCCAAAGTGCGCCAACATAATAGGGAGTGCCACCCCCTACGTATGAAGAAACCAGTGACGTCAAAAATTGATACTGGCAAAAAGAAAGCCTCTCCGACAAATATACAAGGCACGGAGACGGCAAAAAAGCTGAAGGTCACCTTGGATGACCGTCAGAAATCGCAAAAAAACGAAGAAGTCCTAAACCGCATGGATACAACGAAACCGAATAGTAACGACCCGAAAATAATGTCACCGCCGCCTCCCCCGATATCTGCAACTTCTGAGGCCCTGGTAGGTGAAAAATCCAAAGACATTTTTAAAACGCCCTTCAGGCAAATACCGTTTAAAAAGAACTTTAAAATATCAACCGTAGATATGGGCCAATCCACCGTCCCCATATCTAACCAATTTCAACCCCTATCTGACCTAGATACGGAGCATGAAGAAACCGTAAGCGTCGCGTCTACCACGGCATCCACCGGGGTTAAACGCAAAGCCGTTCCCCGAAAATCCACTAAAACTACCCCCAAAAGTAAAGTGCAGCCACCACCCCCAGTTGTTATTAAAGGGCGCCCGGCTGACCACAAGCAGCTCAGGGAGGACCTACAAGCCATGAGAATAAGCAAGTACCAATTAAAATATACTAAAAACAGCGTTATAGTATATTGCGAGAACTCCATTGATCTCCACACATTGAAAAGGGTCTTAGACGTCGAGCGTACGGAGTACCATACCTACGCAGAAACCCAGGAAAAGACTAGGACATTCGTTCTGCGAGGGCTTGATGGCGACATCAATAGTCGAAGCACTCAACGAAGAACATAATATCCGAGCTAAGAGCATATATGAAATGAGAAAGACGAGACAACCGATGTACCTAGTCATTCTAGGTACCGATTATACTGTTCGACGACTGAATAGCGAGGTGAAGACACTAATGCATGTACGAATCGCATGGGAAGCTAGGCGTTCAGGCAAACCCGTACTTCAGTGCAAGAATTGCCAACAGTACGGGCACGCCAAAACGTACTGCAACAGGAAAACGGCATGCAGTAAATGCGCGGGGCCGCATGATATCAAGCAATGCACCCAAGAACTAACAAAGTGCGTAAACTGCGGCGGACCCATCGGTCTATAGATGATCTATGCCATGTTTACGCGTACAAGCTAAACATAATAGAAGCAGCGGCAGCCAAGAACAAGCAACCAAAACCGACGTTCAAACCTGCACCACCGCCAGCCAACCCGGCTTGGCGTGACAAACAACCTGCAAGAGTAGCTGACGGCTCACGGAGCCAAGGGCTAAACAATGCCCAACGTGACGAAGCATTCCAGAAGCAATTCCCGCCTCTATGACGTAGCAGCGCTCAACTAACTAGAGAGAACGTCGCAAAACAAAATAATGTACAGGTTAGTGGTACTGCTCGCGGCAACTTGAACCATGATAGCAATGTAAATATATCTAATTTAATGTCTAACCTTAATAATTTGGTGGCTAAAATAAATAGTATGGTCAATTTAGACCAGCTATTTCTAGCGCTAGACCACTACTCAAACATGCTAGAAGCGTGTCGAGGCGATAAGGCAGAGATACTGCAAGCCTCGATTCGCTTCTTCTCATTTGAATACTCGCAATTTATCATATAATGATAAATATAGCGAGCTGGAACTGTCACGGCATCAGGTCCAAAATGGGCGAATTCCGTAATTTTATGCAAACATCCAATTTCCATATTGTTTTTCTCAACGAAACGTTTTTAAACCCTAACTTTACACTTAAAGTTAGGAACTATAACATAGAGAGATTTGATAGGCTAGATCGAGCCGGAGGAGGCGTGGCCTGCTTCATACACAAAACTTTTCGCTTTCGGCGCGTATATAACGTGCGCACCGTGATCGAAAACGTCAGTATTGAACTGGAGAGCGGACTGCGTGTATGTGGCTGCTACATACCTCCGGATCTCCGCCTCACGGCAAACGATCTCCTTGTACTTCTACCGCAAAACAGAGTATCCCTGCTGATAGGGGACTTGAATGCCACGCACGTCGAATGGGGCGGCGTAACTAACAGCAGGGGTAGATTATTTAGGGGAATAATCGAAAACAACCTGGAAATGTCCTTTCATAGAACTCCAAATCCCACATATCTTCGAAGCGACTCATTCCTGGATGTTGCTATTACTAGGGGTGCGATAAGAACCACTCAGTTACTGGAAATTAACACCTTAAACTCGGACCACCTTCCGATTAAGATTAGCCTGTATCACAAGGCCCCCACGACGAGAGACACCGTCGTTTCCTACAGGAGTCTTGATTGGAGGGTGTTTCGAGAGAGGTTGAACGAGGCAACAGTCGTCCCTGAACAAATAGAATCAATCCAGGAACTCGAGAATGAAGTAGAAAAGCTTACTACAAACATACAGCGCATCCGTGATGCAATGTGCCCTAGGGTTACCATCCGCCCTAGGACAGAATCACTTCCTGAACCTATCCTAGAACTCATTTCAACTTGAAACCGCTTTCGACGTCGATGGCAGAGAAACCGGACACAAATGGGATCCGCTCGTATCAATGCGCTGACGGAGGAAATCAGGATGGAAACACGGGAATATCGTAATCAAGTATGGTTCGATTACATTAATACTATCAATAGGGAAGACGGCTCGCTGTGGAAGTTGGCCAGGAAAATCCGTGGAGGTAGTACGCCGATGCACGCGATCAAACACCGTGGCGTAGACATGGTGGACGATCCGGGGAAAGCGGAGGCCTTCGCAGACTACTTGGAGAGCGTCTACAGCGAGTCGCCTGATACTCTCCCTGAACAAGTGCAATGCAGCCTCACTGTAAGCACTTTCCGCCAACATAAATATCCCATTCCCCCGTCAGTACTTGATAAATTGAGAGTCACGCCGGCGGAACTACGCAAAGCTCTCTGCCGTCTTCCGAGAAATAAAGCTCCCGGCCCGGATAGCATTCCGAACATAATCCTTAAAAACTTACCTAAAAAGACACTCATCCATCTATTGCATATAATTAATGCGATAATCAGGCTGCAACACTTCCCCAAACCCTGGAAAGCAGCGTGCGTTATTCACTTCCCGAAACCGGGAAAAGATCCTACGCTAACATCCTCCTACCGACCGATATCCCTGTTGAATACCCTCGGGAAGGTGGCTGAAAGGCTAATCTTGCCGAGGGTCAACAGGGCTGTCGAGCGACTGAATATCATCCCCCGGGAACAGTTCGGTTTTCGCGGCAGACATGGCACTGTCATGCTTGCCGCGAAAATCGCAACTGATGTCTATGAGGGTTTTAATAACAGACAATCTACTGCGATGCTATTACTGGATATCGAGAAGGCGTTGGACAGGGTATGGCACGAGGGGTTGCTTTTTAAACTGTTAGCAAAATACAGCCTACCGCTGCACCTTATATCACTCATCGAATCATACCTTGCCGGACGCACCTTCGTTACCAGAATAGGAAAGCACACGTCTGCAAGCAGGAGACTGCGAGCAGGGGTGCCACAGGGCACGGTCCTTTCGCCGCTGCTTTTCAATCTTTTTATAGCAGATTTTCCGTCACATCCTGAAACCCGTACCGCCCTATTCGCCGACGATACGGCGATTTATTCCCAGAATCCCATAGCGGAGGTGGCTAAAGCAAGATTAGGCGATCATATGACTGAGCTTATTCCCTACTATGAAAGGTGGAAGATCGCCCTGAATGCGAGTAAGACTGAGCTCATCATTATTACTCGTAAAAAGAAGGATATCGATGTTGCACCTCTCATGATAGGGAATGCACCAATTACACCGAAAGCCCAGATAAAGTATCTAGGATTAACCCTGGATAATAAGCTAAACTTTAGCAAACATGTCTCTGCAATCATCGCAAAAAATGAAGGCATTAAAAAAGGCCTAAACATACTTGTCGCAGGCAAGTCTTACCTTAGCCCAATAAACAAACTGACTCTTTACAAAACGGTAATAAGACCAGCGCTCCTATATGGTGCCCCGGTGTGGTGCTCTGTGGCCAGGACTCACCTGCGAAAACTGCAGGTATTGCAGAACAGGTACCTTAGAGCGGCGTTCTCCCTGACACTGCGTGATCGTGTCAGGATTGAGGATTTGCATGCGTGGGCCAGAGTTGAATACGTTGCGGATTACGTCAACGACCTCGCATGCAAATTCTATGATCACCAGATTAAGGGATCGCCGCTGACGGCCCATATCGCCGACAGGAGATATGACCCAGAGCACCCCATCACGCACGGTACTATATATCGAGAGACTACCTTATTTTATAGGCAGTTAAGACCGCCATAGTATAACACCACACATAATTTTGCAATGTACAATCACTACCCTTAAAATTCCAGCTTTTCACATCTTTTCATTGACTTTTTAATCGCTTTTCAACATTCTGAAAAGTCAGCAAGTATCAGGAGAGCAGGAGCACATCGCCTTCGCGGGCTTGTGTACCCCTGCTCCCTGATTGGCCAGCCTACCATGTTAGGACATGGGGGCGGGGCTTGTTAGAGGCACGATTCCTATTATAAATAGGAACCGCCACTCGCTGCGCCACTTGACTTCTGCCCACCGAAGCATCCTTGATCCGTAGCCTGAACCGCAGGATGCACTCCATTTACCTAGATATTATGATGGCTTACTGGAGTTGTCTTTTAAATGCAAGCCATTAATATTTTGTATATAGTCTTGTATATAATGTGCATGTTGTATATAGTGTGCTGTCCCAGTTTTAATATTATGAGCTCCTGCTCCACGAGGGCAGTTCAAGCATGGTTTTTGCTAATGTTTCCATGCATAACCAACCCTATAATAAAATATCACACGTAAGAATGCACTCTCTAACTCCAGCTCCGGCTAATTCAGAACGCAGCGACATTGAAGGGTATTCCCACGTAATGTACAAGTTGCCAGCAGTACTACTGCCCTTAGTTTTAAGTAGGCTAATACAACAGCCCCCTATGGGTGTCATTTTGGTAGGCCACGGCGTTGATTGAACAACGCCAGGCAAAACTACCAATTTTAGTAGATAATAAAATATCTAAGACGTACTTAGGCTAAGTTTTGTAGCTCAATGTATCAAAATATCCAAAATAAATCATGTCAAGTCAAGTCATTAAAAAAAAATTAACTTTGTTTGACCATAAAACATATAAAAAAGTGACGATTAAAAAATACAAAAAAATAAAGATCATTTTACTTTTGTATTTAAATCTTTTTGCAACCCCCGTAGTTTTCGAGATAAGGTATAGGCCCCTCTTAAACGAGCCACCCTGTACAATATTGTTTAAAAATTAAGCGAACTTAAATGGTGTACTCATTGCATATACATATCGAGCAATTTGTGTATTGAAAATTCAAAAGAATTATAGTACTCGTTATTTTAGAAATAGTTACAAGCTATTTGGGAAAAATTAGGTATCAAATTTATTTTAATCTTTAACAACAAATTTTGGAATAGAGCAGCCATGGGTCCATCATATTTTTATGTTCCTTAAATAAAGCGGATGACATATGGTGACGTAATCCTATGGTTGAACTTATTTTCACCCAGTTTACTAGATTTCCAAATATTTGCGTCATTTATCCTTAGCAAATTTCTCAGTAGTAAACACAATATTTTATCAAAAATGATAAATTTAGTAATATTTTAATCTGTTTTATTTTGCTACACTTACAAACACAAATAGAAATAATGTATTGATGACGTCAATATGCATAAAGGCTTGCACAAAAGTCATGTATAGGTTTAATATAAAAATAAGGAAGAGACATTTGCGTATAGCATACATCATAAACAACACATTTAAGGCATAAAATAGAGGAAAGCTGGACAGATTTTGAATGGCAAAACTTTCAGTTTTGTAAAACATTGTTTTTCTGCCCTCTAAAATATCAAATTTTTTGGTCGAAAAGTATCTGGTTTTACCTAAACATGGGGTAAATTCGAACACATGAAACAGCATAATACTGAAGTACGCATGTTCCAATGATAACTTCGGAGATTAATTGAAGTTAAAAAATATATATATGTCACCACAAATGGGTAGCATAAAAGTTAAAAAACGGTGAAAATCAGGCTTATTTACCATATTTAACATAATAATGTGAGATTTATTGTACAAAATCTTAAAAACTTAACAAAAACACATTTGCTTAAAAATAAAAATATAAATATATAACAAAAACAACAAAAATGAAAAAGACACTGTATTAATGATCACTACAATATCGCCATCTTCAATAATACTTCGGTCATGAACATCAGAGAAGCAAAATATATATCTTCCTTAGTCTTCTTTTCTCTTAAAAATCTCTATTAAAGAACGCTTTCAGGAGTATTTAAGGCGTTTATAGTTTTCTGTTGGAATTTTTACTGCGACGAATTTATCGATATGAGTATTCAGAACTTCCAGCTTTTTCTCAAAGTTGTTATGATTCGACTTTTCTTCATTAAAGTGCTCTCTTCGCTGATACAGGACGAGCGTGCTTGAAGTAGATCAGTTACATCAATATTAAAATTAGTTTTTTGCATTTTTTTCTTTAAGAACACTTAATGGTTCATCATCGAAACTTCTTCCAATTAGGCGTCTAATCTAATGAAATCTAGCAAGTACCTCCACAAGATTTCCATGTTGATGTGCTTTCTTCTAGTCTTCGTTTTAGGCTCAGGCCTTCTTGATGTTTTAGAAAAAATCTAATAGTATTTGAAAAACACTGAATTATTCTGGGAATGATTATCTTCATAATTTCCTCCTGTTTTGGGATTTTCTGTTTTCTTCGGTTTCTTCTGCTCGCTATCGGACGGTAATTTTTAACCATTAGTTACGTTATCCAATGGCTGATTCTCGGGCGCCACCGCTTTGGATTACTGTGGTAAAGGGCCCACAGTGCATCGGGCAGCATATTTACACATCCTCACATACGATGGCACTGTGAGCCTTTGTAAACAAAAATTACGCTACAAAAGCTCACTGATTTCGGCACCTACGTAACTGGCTATCATAGGCCCCAGGGTGCTGAAATCGGTTAGGTTTTGTAAGCGTACAAAAGCTCACTGATTTGAGCACCTGGAATACGCTGTTATAAAATATTTCGCTTTTCGCATGGCCCTCCGCTCGCTTCGCTCGCTACGGGGGCTCAAGAAAAAGAAACTAACCAAGCGCTAACCCAAACTAACCCAAGACATACCCAAAATCAAGAAAAAAACTGTTTCGAAACTTAATCTAAAAAAAAAGCAACGGTGTTTGAACCCGGACCGTCCAGGTGAGACCCAGCCATCTAAACCTCTAGACTACGAGAGCTCTTACCGCAAATTGATTGCACCGTAAAGACATGGCGCTATTAGGAGCCCAAACCAGTGAGCTTTTGTAGTGCTACAAACGCTTACAAACCCTAGCCGATTTCAGCACCCTGGTGCCGTCGTATGTGAGGATGTGTAAATATGCATACCGGACGGGTATAGAGCAGAATTCGATACTGACGTTTTTTGTATCAGTTTTTATGGAGATCAATATTTGATTGTCCAAAGTTAGGTATTAAATAGGAAATATATTTAGAAATTCAATTTTGTAATAGCCTGAGTTATTAGTATGTAGGGGCTACTTTTTTGGAACTTATGTTCTGTTGTACCCTAAATTGGAAATAAATAAATAAGTAAATAAATATATATGTATACATATCATATACGTATGTATAATATAGGATGTTCATTTTATTAATAAACATAGTCATGAATACCGTTCAGAAGGTCCCACTTACCTACTAAAACATTGTCCATATTTATATTATAATTATTATATTTTTATTATTATTATTTATATGTAGAGCAATTATAAATGACACAGAGGGACAAATGGGTGAAAAATTGATCATGTATGTTTATTAATATTTCTGAAAAGGCATGTCGGACTTTAATTATTTTGACCTTATTTGATAGCCTCTCGTAGACTTTAGTCATATTTGTACCGATTTTTGCGGAGCAGCCTATACAAGTAGTACCGACAAATACAGCTGCAAGGTTCTTTAATAAAATTTTAAAGCAATTTGTGCGATAACTGCCCATCATTGAAGTTTGATGATTTAATTTTGTCCGAATGTTTTCAATTTAAAATATCTTCTATCCTTAAAGTAATGTGGGATTCATTAAGTATTTTTTTGGCTACATAAAGTGTTTTGCCACAATTCCTTTATTATTATTTCCAAAAGGCACATGTGAATTAACCAGATGTCTGACTTTATTTGACGTCAACGCCGACAGAAGTTTTTAACACTTCTTCTAGGCAATCGCCTGAATTCGAAAGAAAAACAAACGGGACATCTGTTCGATATATAGAAATACCGGAAAGCCTGTAATTTGTAGTAATGGTAATGGTATTGGATTTCATTATACAATAGATTCCGAGAAAAGGCCAATGAGCTTAAATAACGCAAATATTTACAAAGTAGTAAGTTTTGTGATCTGTTTTGCGTGATTTAATTTATAGCATAATACTAGTCTAGAAAGTGAAATTTTAACATTTAGGTCAACCGAGACGTATTTTAACATTTTTTGTCGTTTCCATAGCTGTGGCTTGCCTAAGACGAATTCATAATTAAACTTGTTGTTTTACGAGTAATAACTATAATTATTGCACTTGTATTATGCATAGCTTAATACTCTTACTATCATAGGTATTATGCGTCTATTATTAAATGTTTGTAGATAAAATACTTTAAACATGACAACATACTTTTGTAATCTTAGTTGACAGATAACTGAACTTGGTTATGGATGATGATGTGCTTTAGGCTCTGTTATGTGTAAGCTCTAAATTAATACCAACATTTGCTTAAAAGCTCTGTATGATTTATTAACAATTATTAATTTGATGTTTCATTACTTTTGCATGTTTACAAAAGCCGCCAGACATAGCAACCTAGTAGTAACAGAGTAGGTATAGAATAATCCAAACTAATCCAAACTAGTGAGAGTACCCAAACATAGCTGTGTATGGTTCATAAACCCACTGTTGACAAAATATATTATTTGGTGAAGTTTTATAAAACAAGAATAACTAAATTTTAACACCTATAGAGGGCAGAGGGTGAGTCAACATTCAGTAAATCTAATGTCGATACTGGGTGTGCGACAAGTTTAAATAGCTAACAACTATTTACAATTATTATCTCTGCTGGAAGTAGTAAATGATGTTTGTAAATTTGGCCTCGCAAAATAGTTTTTTTACAATTTTATGGCAGTTCTGGTTTTATATAAAAAGTCTATAGTTTCTTGCTATTTTTATCCATAGTTCTGTTGAAGAGGCTGAGGAAACCACCACCGACACTTTGAAGGGCTAACTTCACGCCGCCTCCAACATGCGTATTTTTAGAATTCTGGGAAGCTCTGGAATAGTTTTTAAGTGCTTTAAATTCAAAAATGCGTTCTGTTAAAATTGGTTCAAAGCACACATAATTTAGCATTGCACTAGTTCCCTCTCCTAAACCTCCAAATTCTCGATCTGAACTCCCACGTATGTATTTGGAACTCTCAACCCAGTTTAACACTATTTATATTTGCCAAACTATGGAATCGTGTTGTTTTGACTGAATCTTGGATCTGTTCAAACTCACTCAAGAGCTCTCAAATTTTCCATCGGAACTCTCACTTATGTATCTGGGGCTCCCCCCCCATTTCGTACTATTTATATCTAACAAACTATCGCACCTAGAATCCTGTTGTTTTGACTGAACTTTGGAATTATTCAAGCACTCCTGAGAACCCTCGAATTTTCGGAACTGCTAGTTATATATTTGGAAGAACGCTCACCCCAATCTCAGAAATCCAATGAAAGTGTACTAATGCGAATTTTTAGCTGATTTTCATTAGTGCCGGTACCGTCCCAGTCAAAACAACGCGATTCTAGGTGCCATAGTTTTGCAAATATAAATAGTATGAAATGGAGGGTGAGAATTTAGATGCATACGTGAGAGTACCGATCGAAATTTGGAGAGTACTGGGGTGTGCTTTAATAGTTTCCAAGATTCGGTCAAAATTTCAAATATTTCAAGATACGTACGTCGGAGTTCCATCCGAAAATTTTAGAGTGCTGGGGTGTGCTCGAATAGTTCCAAGGTGCAGTTAAAACAGTACGATTCTAGGTGCCGTGCTTTAGGAGATAGGCATGGTATGAAATGGGATGAGAGTTTTTTCAGACTTTTTCCCTGTCTTACCGTAAAGGGATTTACCTTTCTTCTTGGAAAGTGGCTCGAGTGCAACCGGTTCCAAAAGGTAAGAAAACAATAATCTCCAAAGTCATGGAACGTTCAGTCAATCAGCAACTGTTCTAGTACCTCGGGACCAACAGATTAATTAGCGATAACCAATACGGCTTTCGCAAAGAGAGATCGACAGAAAATATATTGGCCTATGACACTCATATATGGAGTACAGCAATTGGGAATCTCGAGCGATTGCGTTGGATATTTCGAAGGCATTCGACAGAGTTTGGCATCACGGATTGCTCAACAAAATGCCGTCCTTTGGACTGTCAGCCTCTGCAGTTGGCTGAGGGATGCCAGGAAACTGGCAGAGTTCGATCAATCTCTGCACGTTGCAGTTGATGGACACATCTCAGACACATTCACTATTAATGGGGCGCAATATTTTCACTCTGTTCCTCATTTATACTAATGAACTACTGACCGAAACCAATAATCCTGTTTACAATTTCGAATATGGCAGTAACCTTGTCTTCCAATTTAGATCAAAAGAACCTTTACCAGCGACTGAGACGCAACACGCCTCTACACGCAAAATCAGCCTCGCAAAATCTTGGTGCGCTATTTCGCAACAGAAAATTGTATACACCGCAGCAGCTGCTCTTGCTCTACAAAGAGCAAATAAGACCGTGCTTAGGACGTTGCTCAAACATCTAGGTTGCGCTTCTAGCACAACCTGAAGCTGCTGAATTCCATTGAGAAGAGACATGTGCGTCTTTTTGGCTACCCGGAGTTCACCCGGGATCTGGGTAGTCTGGAACACCGCAGACATGTGGCCGACATCTCCCTGCTTTACAGTTATTTTCACGGCAAATGTTCTCAGGATTTTACCCGCCTCATCCCGCTCACAGCAACGCCTGTCAGATAGTCACGACAGACAGTAAGACCGCAGCCGTTCGTCGTACAACTGGAAACACTTAGAACATCGCTTTACAAGGACTCCTGCATCACTGTGGAACTTACTCCCTGGACATCTGTTTCCCCCTAATTACAATCTACAGCTATTCAAGAACCATGTCAATGAACATCTTCGCACACACACCCCTCGTCGAGTGTCATAGGATCTCTCCCTTTAGTGTGTGTGCCACTGCCATAAAAAAAAGTAAAAGAAGATACCCTACGTGGGAGTTCCGATCCAAAATTTGAGAGTACTGGGACGTGCTTGAATAGTTTCAAGATTCAGCCAAACAGCACTATTTTTGGTGCCATAGTTTTTGCAGATATGAATATTATGAAATTAGGGGTGAGATTTCAAGACACGTACGTCGGAGTTCCACTGAGAGTGCTGGGGTGTGCTCGAATAGTCCCAAAGTGCAATGAAAATAGTACGATTCTCGGTGCCGTGCTTTAAGGGATATGCATAGTACGAAATGGGGTGTTCCGATCGAAATTTTGAAAGCACTGGGGCGTGCTTGAATACTTATAAAATTGAGTCAAACAGCATGATTCTTTGTCAGTTCCAGATACATACGTGATAGTTTCGATTTTGAAATTCCAAAAGGTTCAGTCAAAACAGTACGATTCAAAGTGCCATACTTTGGCAGATATGGATAGTATACAATTGGGGACGAGAGTTCCAGATACATAAGAGGGAGTTCTGATAAAAATATTGAAACGTGCTTGAATAGTTCCAAAGTTCAGTCAGAACAGGTGCTATGATTTAGGAGATAGACATAGTGTAATTCTAAATTATTATTGTGTTTTTTGAGCTAATTTTAACAGAACTCCTTTTTAAATCTCAAAGTACATAGGAAATAATCGAGAGCTTCCAAGAATTCTCAAAAAGACATATGTAAATGAAGTTGGGGTCGGCGCAAACTTAGGCCTTTAGAGTGTCAATGTCGGTTTTCCCGGCCTCTCCAACAGAACTATTGATAAAAATATCATGGAACTATAGAACTATTTTATATAAAATGAGAACTGTCATAAAATAGTTCACAGACATGAGTAAATGATGTATTTTTTATGTTCCTCTCCTCTTAGTACCCCTCACTAGAGCGATTATTTAATAGTCCTTAAAATTTAAACAAAGCTCAAATGGCAAAATAGGTAATGGTATTAATGTAAAAAATATCCTATTTCTAACAAAAATGAAGTAGCTAAGGGATATTTTCCAGAAAGACCGATTTCTCAGAGGTATCTTAAAAAGCGTAGCTTGCAAATTTGTGCCAAATTTTAGAATCAAAAGCACACCTCGAATGCCTACGTTGTTCTGATCATCCTATAGTATTAAGACTGAGTAATTATAAGTTTACTTTCTGTGTTTAGGATTCTGCAGTTACAGACATCAATTTGAAATTTTGCTTAAGTTGCAGTATATATTCAGTTTACAGTCAGCTTCATTAAGCACTGAACGAAAATGAGCCAATTTGCAGGTTACTATTTTGGGCAGAACTGTTAATTTTAATTGTCACTCGAAACAAATTTTGTGTATCGGAGCTGTTTTAGTGAAGACCTGAGCTTTTGCCTTAATGGATCAGTCGGCAGACACAATTGTCGCTGTTGGGCAAACAAAAATCCTTACAGGTTTGAAGACGCCTAAACATTCACTTAGTATCCGGAAAAGGTTAATGAGTGGATATTAAAATTATTAGATCTTTTATATTGTTGGAGCACTTATTGAATCACTTTGTCTTCATCTTTTACAAGAAGCTATTATTCCTGGTATTATTAATGCCATTGGAGCAGATGTGGGAGATTATGATCAGATTTTTATACAGATGAAGCATCTCTTAATTTTTAATTACGTACCTTTGAGAAAATTTTTTCTTGATGAATTTCCTTGGTGCTCCATTTAACGTCGAGGAGTGACTGAATGACGATGCAGATCTTACCGCAACTAAACGGTATAGACCGGAAGAATTATGTCAGAGAATCATGGATAATAATTATTGTCGGACTATGACCTGTCAAATTGAAAAATGTAAGAGCGGACCGATTTGAATACATACTTTTCCTACGAGCGTGCGCCAAATTAAACTTTGCGCACGCATCTGCTTGCGCAAAGTGACACCTTCCTGCACGCAAAGGAAAGGTAAAACTACTAAAAAATCTTATAAGCAATGAAAAATTATAGGTACTGTACTAACTGTAGCCTATTTTATGCAACATGAGTTGGTCTTGTTGTTGTCTTCTCGTGTTATGAGATTATGCAGCAGTTTTTATAAGAATAGCTCCATTACGTTTATTTAAATATTAAAATCACCATGATATTTGGAAGAGCAGGAGCGTGCAGAAGAGAAGAGTTATATGATATGAAAAAAGGTTATATTCAGGATCCAGGTTCGTTTTTTATAATAAATATTCCTGCTACAAAAACTAATCATACTCGCAGTTTTAGGGTCATTAGTGAACAATCAACTACTTAGCGTTTTATGAAGTACTTCATATTATGCCCTGAAAATTCAAAGTTTCTTCACTTATTTTTGGCTATGCGCAACGGAAAAGTCATGAATAGATTTATCGTCAATTTGCCGATTGCTAGATACAACCATTACCCTCCCTACAAAGGTGTCTGACATTGCAGAAATTAAAGGCCAGCCTTCTTGCTATTCTGTTCTTGGTGAGGATTCGAATTGTAACATTTTTCCAGTTTTTACTTTACTGCCAAGGGATTCTAGCATCGTCTAGAGCTGTCAAGAAAGCCCATGTTTAGACTCTCAAAGGATTTATGGTAATCTACGAAAGCTAGGTGCAACGGTATATTGTATTCTGTTATTTTTTCAACTACCGTCCGGATTGTTTGTAGGTGCTCGATGGTGCCGAATCCCTTACGGAATCCCGCCTGTTCTGCTGGTTGATACGCATCCAACTTCGCTGTCAATCGATTTGTTATTACTCTAGTTAGTAACTTATAGAAGTGTGACAGCAGGCTTATGGGTCTGTAATTTTCTATATATGCCCTCCCTTTTATGGAGCAGAATGGCTTCCGTATTTTTCCAAGACTTCGATATTTGTCCTTCCAATAGACATTTATTCAGCAGTAGTCATATCGCCTGTTCTAGAGTGGTTCCCCCCATTTTTAGAATCTCTGTGGTAATTTTGTCTTCTCCGGGAGCTTTCCCGTTCTTCATCTGTTTGAGAGCGACTACAATTTCGGACTCTATTGTTTCAGGAAAATCTTCTGAGCCTATATTTAGGATGTGTTTGGGGTTACTTCTAGGGTTTGAAATGGGGACTTGTAGAGTTTATCATAAAATGTTTGGATTTCCTTAGTAATTTCCTCCTTGTGTGGTATTAACATTCCACTCTCGTTTTTTATTTGTATGATTTTTTGTCTACCCATGGGATTGCTTCTTTTCAGCACTTTCATATTTTTATTGTTCTCTATTGTTTCTAATATTTGTTTCGTTTTGTGTGCTCTTAAGTCTTTCCTAATGTTTTTCTTAATTTTTGCATTTAAGGTACTATACTCAGGATGGTCTCTTTTGATTCTTTTTCGTTTTTCTAGTTCTATCGTCTGTGGTTTTAATTTGGCCTTTTTTTGGTTTTTCGTTAGTTATTTTTTCAGCCAATTCGTCTATATTTTTGTATTCAAGTGAGTTTGGTGTAAATTTCCGTGCTAATTCCTCCTGATACTAGTCCTTTTCTGTGTTAATACTTCTGACATTGGCAAGGGATCTTTCCTTAATAGTTTTTTTCTTTCTAACTTCGTATTAATACATATCCTGGCACGCACCAACCTGTGGTAACTACCTGTGTTGAATCGGTTTAGCACAGAGATATCTCTGCATATTGCTCTGGTATTTGAGAGGATGAAGTCTATTTCGTTGTTAACGTGTCCATCCGGGCTACGCCATGTCCACTTCCTTTGTACTTGTTTTTTTATAAAACGTATTCAAACAAAACAATCTTTCGGTATTTATAAAGTTAGTTAGTGTCTCTCCTCTGCTGTTTCTTTATCCCAGCCCAAAATTTCCTATGTAATCTGAATCGCCAGTTTGTCTTTTCCCTATTTTGGCATAAAAGTCCCTCGTCACGATGACATAATGGGTTTTTTCTAGGCTCCTAGCATGTGTTATGTCTTCATATAGTTTTTCCACCAGTTCATCGTCCGCAGTGGAAGTTGGGGCATAGCAATGTATTACCTGGACGTCATAGCGGTTATTCAATTTCAAGACTAAAGACTAGGTATATCACTCTTTTAGAAACTGCTGAATACATGACCATCATGTGTTCTATCCGTCTGTTTACCATAAAAGCCACTCCTCCCAGACCGTGGTTCTCATCTGTGTTATTTTGGTATAAGGTATGTCCAGATTTTAGGGTTAGTAAACGTGCTTATAATTTTTTATAGTGATTTAAAGAATTCCATTTTATATATTTCACAAATAATTTAAGAAAATTATATCTCATCGTTGTATCGGAATAGTTTTAAAAATATTCGTGACCTCAAAATATTTCTGGAAATAATTTAAGAACGACTAGAACGAGTGATATTATAATTGAAAATACAACGATCATCGTAATAAGGTTTACTTCCAATAGTGAAACAAGAAATTTGTTATTGTACACAACGATTGTAAATAAAAACTGTTGTTTTGTGAAGTCTCAAAACATTTACATGCATATTTGGTATTTTAAATGCGACTCAACAACGTTAAATCATATTAATTTATGAAGTGTCATTAGCAGATCCATATATTTTTTTTTTAATGGCAGTGGCACACACACTAAAGGGAGACCCTATGGCGCTCGACGAGCGGTGTGTGTGCGAAGATGTTGATTGACACGGCTCTTGAATATTTGTAAGTTGTAATTAGTGGGAAACAGATGTTCTGGGAGTGAGTTCCACAGTGATGCAGTGCGCCAGACAACGGAGTTCTTGTAAAGCGATGTTCTAGGAGTTTCTAGTTGTACGACGTACTGGTGCGCTCTTGCCGTCTGTCGTGACTGTCTGACAGGAGCTGCCAGGGGCGGGATGAGGCGGGCCAAATCCTGGGAACATATGCCGTGAAAGTATCTGTAAAACAGAGATATCTCGGCTACATGTCTGCGGTGTTCCAGACTATCTAGATTCCGGGTCAACTCCGGGTCGCCGACGAGACGCACTGCTCTCTTCTGTATGGAATCCAGCAGCTTTAGGGTGTGCTTTGGTGCGGCACCCCAGATATGTGAGCAATATTCTAAGCACGGTCTTATTTGCGCTTTGTAGAGCAAGAGCAACTGCTGCGGTGTATAGAGTTTTTTGTTGCGAAATAGCGCACCAAGCTTCTGGGAGGCTGATTTTGCGATGTTAGCAACGTGGTCATGCCAGGACATATTGCTGTTGACCGAGATACCCAGCAGTCCGATTGACGAGGATGAAGGAATGGTCGACCCTGCCATAATAATGTCAGGGCCCGCTGTATTGACCCTCTTGGTAAACGTGGCTGCTTGGGTCTTTGCTGCATTGAACTGGACCAAATTTCGGTCGCCCCAAGTTTGAACTTTCTCCAGGTCTTGATTAATTGCTGTAATCTGCTCCTGTCTGCGGTGATGAGTCTCAGTCGCTGGTAAGGGTTTTTCTGATCTAAAGTGGGAGACAAGGGTACTGTCATCTGCAAAACTGTAAACAGGATTATTTGTTTCGGTAAGCAGGTCATTAATATAGATGAGGAACAGAGTTGGTGAAAGTATTGCGCCCTGAGGCACGCCCGCGTTGATGGTGAATGTGTCCGAGATGTGTCCGTCGACTGCAACGTGCAGAGATCGGCTCTTAAGGAAACTGGCAAGCCAGCTGCAGAGAGAGGCTGGCAGTCCGAATGACGGTAGTTTGCTGAGCAGTCCGTCATGCCAAACTCTGTCGAATGCCTTTGAAATATCCAACGCAATCGCTCGAGCCTCTCCGTAGTTCTCAATTGCCCTACTCCATATATGAGTGACATAGGCCAATATATCTCCTGTCGATCTCTCTTTGCGAAAGCCGTATTGATTATCGCTGATTATTTTGTTGTTCTCGAGGTACTTGAGCAGTTGCTGATTGACTACACGTTCCATGACTTTGGAGATTATTGGAAGCAAGGCAATTGGACGATAGTTTAAGGGCGTGGTTTTCTTGCCCTTTTTTGGAACAGGTTGCACTCGAGCGACTTTCCAAGAAGATGGGTAAATCCCTTTTCCGTAAGACAGAGAAAAAAGCCTGGAAAAACGGGTGTTAGTTCGTTGGCGCAGTTCTTTAATACGATGGCAGGTATTCCATCCGGTCCTGATGCCTTTTGCGGATCTAGATTTTTAAGGATTTTACGAATATCACGGTGATGAAATTTGACTTCTGCCATGGTAGTGTTGATGTTCGATAAGGTGGGGAGAGTCTTGCCTTGGGGGACGTCTAAGGTAGAGTGCGAAGAAAACATTTTGGCGAGCATGTTTGCTTTTTCCCTGGCTGTAGTCGCCGTTATGCCACGTTCGTCCGTTAAAGGTGGGAGAGACGTTTTTGTAAAGTTGTTACTTACTGCCTTTGCTACCGACCAGAAATTCCTGGAGCCACTGGGGCATTGTAAAAGTTTATTCCTGATCCTTTGATTGTGTTTGTTCTTAGTTTCGTCGATAACACGCTTGCATTCGTTTCTCGCTTCGACAAAATAATTGCGATTTTCAGCGGTCTGATTTTGCTGCCAGTACTTGTAGGCTTGCTGTTTCCTACCCACAGCTCTTTCGCATCTTTTGTCGAACCAGGGCTTTCCTTTTGATGGTAACTTGATGGAATTTGGGATGTATGCTTCCATTCCTGAGGAGATTACTTGCGTGATCTTTTCGCAGCAGACTGACGGGTCGTCAGCGCCAAAGCAGACGTCGAGCCAAGGAAAATCTAGATAGAACTCCCTCAGATCGTCCCAGTTTGCAGAATTGTAATGCCAGATTTTGCGAGGCAATGGTGGATCCTTCTGTATGAGTGGCAATTCACAAACCGTTGTAATAAGTTTGTGGTCGGAAGTACCTAATGGCGGACCAACTGTAACTGTGTACTGGTCAGGATTGGTGGTTAGAAAAAGATCCAGGAGGGCGGCGAATTCGCCCCTCTCTGAGATTCGAGTTGGTTCGTCTACAATTTGAGTAAGCCCGCAGCTGATGGCGAATGCTTCAGCCTCTCTACCTTCGTTGTCGGTCTTGTTGTGATGTTTGAGCCAGTTGGTGTTGTGGGCATTGAAGTCTCCCAGAACGATTATTTCTGAACTGGGGTGATCAACCTGTATTGAGTCAAAAGTGGTAGCTAGTGTTGAAAAAAAGCTTTGGTAGGCTCTATCGCTCGGAGGGCGATAGAGACAACATATAAACTTGGTTAATCCCTTGGCGGTGAACTTGAGCCACATGACGTCAAGGTTGTTCGGTTCGAGTGTTTCCTCTCGGTGGCATGAAAGGTCGCTTCGGACAAAAAGGCATATTCCGAACTTATGTCTAAATCGGGTATGTAAGTCGTAACCAGGATAAGGGTAGTTCACTGTTGTTGTTGTAGAACATACTTGTGTTTCTGTAAGGGCTAGTATGTGTGGTCTATTTGCCTGTAGATGTTGGTGTACCGAATTTATGTTTGTATTTAGGCCTCTTATGTTGCAGAAATCAATTCTAAATTGGTTCGGTATCTTTGCTGTCTGTGAAATGCGGAATGAAGGGCTCCCAGGGCCACCCAGCGCCCGGAGATCCGAATGGCCGGGGAGTTTACCTCCGGAATATTTTGATCCCGGAAGCACCATCATGTCCATATTATTATATTCCTACTGTGGAACCCGGAACCACCAGCGCGGAAACGGAACGTGATTCGGGAAAACCACTTAGCGCCTCCCAGTTCTGGTGGGGTGGTCTTTCACCGGACGATGCGAGTAGGCGTATGCATCTACCACCTAGGGCCGCTTCCACTGGATGCATCGGCCTCAGACTATTTCCTTTGGTGGTCCCTAGTCTGACAGGGGTAAAAATAGGGTTTGTTGGGTCACTCCCTAGTGATCAGCTCCAGACTTTGTACTTTGGTGTTCTCCAGCCTGTGGGAGGACGATGGGATTTGATGGGTCACATCCCGTGGCAACTCGGAATGGCGAGGGCGTCACTCCCCGTAATCAAACTGCTCTCACCAGTTTGATGTTCCTGCCAGCTAATACAATGCAATCCCTCTTGTCACAAACTGTCATTGATCAGCTCCAGACTTTGTACTTCGGTGTTCTCCAGCCTGGGGGAGGACGATGGGATTTGATGGGCCACATCCCGTGGCAACTCAGAATGGCGGGGGCGTCACTCCCCGTAATCAAACTGCTCTCACCAGTTTGACGTCCCTGCCAGCTAATACAATGCAGCCTCTCTTGTCACAAACTGTCATTGATCAGCTCCAGACTTTGTACTTCGGTGTTCTCCAGCCTGGAGGAGGACGATGGGATTTCATGGGCCACATCCCGTGGCAACTCGGAATGGCGGGGGCGTCACTCCCCGTAATCAAACTGCCCTCACCAGTTTGACGTTCCTGCCAGCTAATACAATGCAGCCCCTCTTGTCACAAACTGTCATTGATCAGCTCCAGACTTTGTACTTCGGCGTTCTCCAACCTGGAGGAGGACGATGGGATTTGATGTGCCACATCCCATGGCAACTCGGAATGGCGGGGGCGTCACTCCCCGTAATCAAACTGCTCTCACCAGTTTGACGTCCCTGCCAGCTAATACAATGCAGCCCCTCTTGTCACAAACTGTCATTGATCAGCTCCAGACTCCAGAATATAAAGAACTAAAGTCAAGTTTGGTATGCAGATCATTCACAAAGTCGTGTAATTAACGTATATCGATGGAGAAACAATTGCTAATGAGGGACAATAATTGAATCAGTATTCTGCTTCTTAAGTAGGATCTAATAAGTATTAAGGCTGATTTTCATATATAGGACTGCGCACCGACTGTGCGCCTACCGTGCACCTACCGTGTCGTGTTCACTGTAAATCAAAAAACTGTATGTTCCATATAAAACGCACTGAAGCTCTTATTTACATTTACACATATAGGACTGTGCTACGACCGTATTGCGGTTGTCCAGTCCTATTGTGAAAAAGTAGAATACGCGCGACGGCCGTAGTGACAATTTTCCACCTGGTCAGATATTGATATACTGTTGACCAACATAAAAAAGTTGCTGATTAAATTCCATATTCAATCGGTAAACAAGCTTGGTGTAAAATATATTTGTTTGAATAGCTGGGAAAATATCTTTACACTATTTACTTTTACTGGCAAGCATCGAATGTGTTCCATCCCACTTAGGAAATCACTAGTCGCCTCTGGTATAATGCAAATATTTAGGTAACGAAAGCTATTGTTTTCAGTTTAATTGAAGCATAGTGTAAATATTTGGTGATTTATAATGGAAGTTCCTGCTAATTTGACCAGTTATAACAGCCAAGCAAATTCCTCCGTTTTCCGATTCTATGAAAAATAATATTTAACTTCGCTGAAAATATATTTTTATTTGCTTATAGCATTCGTCTCTTATGGGTAGAATGTCGGAAAATGTAAGAGATGTGACTCCGGTTAAATTGGAACAAATAAAACAAATTAATTGGCCGCCCAATTAATTTCTGTAGAGAAAATTAATATTTTTTAATCGATTTCATATATTAAAAAAACGTGATTTTACATTTTCTTGTTGTTTGAAGAAAAAGTGCAGTAGTAATTTATTTCAAACCAGGTAGTTTATTATGGGAAGTCACAGCGTGTCCAAACTTCGCGCATCATGTCGAAAGCTTTTGTATTTGCAATTTCTCTAAAAATCTCATTCTTCTCTCTCAGAATTAAACCTGATTACGATTATCGTTGAATTTTCAATTATCACGAGTTCTTAAATTAATTCCAGAAATGTTTTGAGGTCACGAATATTTTAAAAATTATCCCGAAACGAAGACGAGAGATAATTATAAAAATTATAAGCATGTTTATTTATAGCATATTCAAAGCTAAGACTCGATTGTTTTTCAATTAAGTACGTTTAAAAACTGTCCATTAACAATGTTTTTATACGATGTGGTAAGAAAAAAAAATACTTAATTATTATAGGTTTTTGTTTATTCTCCTTTTTTAACAACAATATTTAAGGCACAATTTGAACAATTATTAAATAATAGTGAGCTGTCTCCTCCGAAAGATTTATCACCTGGCACTGACGACCCCTCAGTCTGTTGCGAAGAGATTACGCATGTAATCTCCTCAGGAATGGAAATATACATCCCCAATTCCATCAAGTTACTCTCAAAAAGAAAACCTTGGTTCGACACAAAAGCGAAAGAGCTGTAGGTAGAAAACAGCAAGCCTACAAGTACTGGTAGCAAAATCAGACTGCATAAAGTCGCAGTTTGTTATCGAAGCGAGAAACGAATGCAGACGTGTGATTGACGAAACTAAGGATAACACAAAGGATAAGGAATAAACTTTTGTAATGCCCCAGTGGCTTCAGGAATTTCTGGTCGGAAGCAAATGCAGTAAGTAATAACTTTATAAAAACGTCTCTACTACGTTTGACAGTTACGTTATGGCGACTACAGCTAAGGAAAAAGCAAACATACTCGCCGAAATATTAGATTCATCGCACTCTACCTTAAACGTCGCCCAAGGCAAGGCCCTCCTCACCATATCCAACATCAACACTACCATGACAGAACTAAACTTTCATCACGGTGATATCCGTAAAATCCTCAAAAGGCATCAGGACCGGACATAATACCCATGGGCGTAGACAGGGAGGGGTCAGGGGGGCCATGGCCCCTCCTGGGAATTTAACCATCTCATTTTGCAATATTCCATTCATGTCATGCCATTCAAGAGGGTGCCGAATCCTTGTTTTTTTAACGATTTTAACGACTTTTGGGTAAAAATTGGGCGTGGCACCCCCAAAATTTTCCGCCTTCGGCGCCTTAGCCGTCTGGTACCACCGCGGCCTTGTCTACGGTTCGCCCCCCTGAGAAAAAATCCTGTCTACGCCCATGATAATACCTGCCATCGTGTTAAAGAACTGCGCCAACAAACCACACCCATTTTTCGGAACTTTTTTTGTCTGTCTTACCGAAAAGGAATTTACATCTTGGAACCTCGCTCGAGTGCAACCTGTTCCAAAAAAAGGCAAGAAAACAATGCCCTCAAACTAGCCTTGATTCAAAAGTTTTATATTTTTTTCCGCTCTACAACATGGTGCCTTCAAATTTCACTTCCGGCGTGTTCAGGGCACCACCATCAATTTATTTTTCTAAAATACGGACCAGGATTTTTTATACCAGATTTTAAGAGCTTTTGATGTCCGAAAACCAACTTATTCGAAAAAGTATCTTTTTCACTTTTTATTTAATTCCTACAAAAAATCTCTTTTCTATCTCTCTAACACATTATGTTCTTATACAAAGGGCCAATAATATGAATTTTTCGAATAAGTGAGATGCGTCATTAGTTTTGGAATGTCAGAAGCTTTTAAAATCTGAAATAAAAAATCCAGGTCCATATTTAAGAAAATTCATTTGATGGTGGTGGCCCGAACACGAAGCGTCGGCGGTGAAATTTGAAGGCACCGTATTGTAGAGCGGACGTTCTCCTTTTAGCTAGGGCCATAGAGGAATATCAAAATAAAGAGAGTGTTTTATTCTTATGGGAAAATTGGCATTGAGTTTTGACTTTGACCGCTGCCCTGCGCATTTCCAGCCGCGCATGGAGGCGCTAGCGTCAGTGGAACTAAAAGCACAGCTTACTATAAATTATCTAGTAAGCTGTGCTAAAAGTATGCTGTCGAGAATTCACAAATGGCGGTTTGACGGTTGTTGATTAAAGAAAGCCGGTTTAATCAATTTATTATTTTAATTTATAATTGTTCTGGGGCGATGGTGGATGGAGGTGTTGGTGGTGCGAGTAGCAGCCGTTGGTAAGCAGCGATTTTCTTTTGTGAATTTTGTTCGTGAAATATTTAAAAACTGTTAAATTTTATTTTTGGTTCTATTCGAGTTAATTAGTTTTTGAATATTAAAAATATATTGTGATACATCAACACTATTTATCTATTTTGTTCTGTTAAGAGATTTTTTATGTTATTTTATTGCATTTACTATCGCATGTTTTTTTAATAAACTTTGTAACAAAAGGCAAAATGTGTATATTTTCTTACACCCTAAACTATCCTTAGGCCCAAAAAACGCCTAAAGTTTAATGTATAATCGCATTTAATTCAACCAGGCACATTATGGATTTTTCTGCGATAAACTAATGTATTTACAGGGTTCTCTCTTTGCTTTAAGCTCGATTAAGAAAAACGCTGTAATAGTTTGTTGCAGATAAATTCATAAACCGTCTAGTTATATGGAATACGACTAAAATAAAAATAACATTTGAATAGCCCGCCGCCTTTCTTCTGTCGATAACATAGGAACATGTTTTGTCAACATAGATTATTAGCATTAGTTCAGTAAGCCACCCTTAGTGTCGTATAAGTAAACATCATACGTCATTATTGTCAATTGTCATTAAACGGTGTGCCAATGTTTTACAAGGGAATGGATACTCTCTTTACTTTTATATTCCTCTATGGCTAGGGCGTTAAAATTACGGGGATGAAAACACTGAAGAATAGTTCCCCTTCAAATTAGAAATCGACGTGTCCGAGAGTTCTTCCATTTTTTTCACAAATCATAAAAAAGGAAATCTAATTTGTATCCAGACCTTCAAATTCCTATCAGTTTTTGACAAGCTGTCATTTCGTTGTGGTTGCAAATAATGACGTCAAATTATAGGGTAATAAAGAACTCGATGAGGCCTTTAAAAAGAAGTATGGCATAACCCCTCTCCCCTGTTCAAATTTCGGGGATTGTTTTCCCCCCAGCTAGGGAATGAAAGCTACGGGGATAGCCCTATATTCAGTGGGTTATTATACTTTATGGAAAACGTCTAGATATCTTGACATATGGGTAATTGTGATATATAGTTTGTTTTGGTAGACTCAAAAGTTCCTACTAATTTGAATATCGAATTCGGGTTCGTATTACAGAAACATAAGTTGTTTTTTGAATGCGCGCGACTGGGGTAGAAACGTCAGATTCAAGAATGTTTGAAGAGATATTATTCGAACTTTTCATTAGCGGAGTTTTACGTTTTTCTAATTCAAATATAGTAGAGTTAATTGGATTAATTATGAATAGAAGTAATTGGAAAAGACAAAGATTTAAAAAAAAATGAAGGAAATATAATAAAGTGTGGCAACATCAAATTGTTGGACCGTGTTTTAGCTTTTGTGGCAGTAAGCCGTCATCTGCGCTAGTGTGAAGTGAAGATGTAGTTTTCAGTAAAAACCATTTTTCCTTGGTTTCTTTCGAAACGGGAAAGTCCCAATTCTAAGGTGACTACTTATTTGCGCATAACTTAAAAGGATAATTATTTTTTGTGTTTTAGTACAGTAATTTAAAAACTTCTAAGAATAGATATTTTCTATTTACATTTGCCTCAGTAAAAAAATCAACAATACTAAAATCGAATACAAAATGAATTGAATTTATATATTAAAGGAAAAATGTACATAAGAAAGAAAAAAATGTTTCCCAGAATTAAGTTACGACATTTCAATGAGACCCTCGCACCAAGAAGTAAACCGTAACCGTTTAATAAAAAAATAACACATCCAAAGTATGTGCCCTTACACTGTGCTCTACGCTCGATGCATTCACATTACTCATACGGGAAACATATGCATACCATCTAGTATACATGCACATACTAAAGAGAATTTGTAACAAGTTGAGAGCCTAGTGGGTAAGATCTGACCAGGACGTATATGTAAATTTTAAGTTACCCCCATGGAGATTACGTCACAACATTCTTTTGGGTGATTGTCCTGAATGAGTCTTATTCGTGGCCTGTAGGCTCTTTTCGTGTCCCGTAGGACCATTGTACCCTTTATTGTCTTCTGTATTCTTTAAGGATCTTACCACCATTACCTCAACTTGTTATTCGATTGTTATTCGGAGATAAGAGGGTGAAGGTTTACTTGAACATATTTGGTCACCATCGCCTCCCAGTCCAAAACCTAATCGAAACGGCGCAACTTACTAGAATCTGCTCACCCTAAAGCACTAGTTTTAAATGTTCGACCCTCCGATAAAATGATATCTAGCTATTAAATTGCAAGTAAAATTTTAAGTGCGATCAAAGAATTTACCTTTTTGTAAGGAAACCCTCTCGACTGCTCTGCGAGTTGCGCCTGTGGTTGGAATTTTAGGATTTGTTCTCAATTTCATTTGCCTCAGGAAAATTACTGAGATTACTTAATTTCTCGTATAATTGAGAAACTATACACTGTGTCGGAGAAACTGATCTCTGGCCGAAGCGAGTGGATGCCAGAATATGCGGAAGTTTGAATGGGAAACCAGTCTCAAGCTTTGACGAGTGGAATTGGGCCAGTCTCTAGCCAAAACGAGAAACAAGATTTGCATATTCTTCCAGTGGATGGATAGAAGTAGGTACCAAAATTTTATTTCTGGTTGGTTGATGTTTTTACTGTGCGTGTGAAAGTCTTTGATTTACTTATGATGTACTCAATCAAACTGGTATGTTGTCCTTTGATGGAAATGCCAGTCATATTAGTGTAAGAATAGTCATTGAGGCTTCACAAAATAATATGCCCATGGTACAATTTTCAGGTCACTTGACTGAAAAGTGCCAACCTCTTGATAAATACGTTTTCGGACCAGTAAAGAAAGATTGTTTGTCAACTACCATAAGACAAGGATTGGTAATAGAGAAAATCTCAGTATGTCAAAAAAAGTTTGGTGTCTTAACAGGGAGGATGTGGCAAGAAAGAATGAAACCTGTAAATATCATCAGATGTTTTCAAACAACAGGAACATTTCCTATTGATAAGTTTAGAAAATGAGTTCAATCTTTTAACAATCTCACTGTACAAAAAAAATGATAACTGTCACAACGCAATATGATGTTATCCAGAGCCATTATCATTAAGTTCAACTTGTCTTGCAGCAGAATCATTTTCAAGTACATCGCTCCCTACAAATCCAGCAACAAATAAAAATAGTCATGGTGACTCAGAAGCACAAGAGCAACTATTTCACAAATCTCCTGAAAAGCAAGTGGTTCAAGAATGCATGTTGCTTCCTACAAACCCAGACATAAATCAAAATAATAATGGTAATGCTGAGGCACAAAAGCAATTGTTTTACAAAACTCCTGAATAAAAAGTGATTCATAAAGAGTCATGAAGTTCTAAAAAAAGCATCAAAACCCAAAACTCCTAACTCATTAACAAAAAGCTTTCAAAGCGTTTGAGTAAAATAAGTGCAGGAAGCATGCCTAAAATACAACCAAAGATTATACGTTTAAAACCAATACAATATGGAACCATGCCTAAAATACAACCTAAGATTAGACACGGTGAGCCAAATAAACTGAGCACTTTTTTTTCGAATAACTTTTTAATTTATATTATTATTTTTTCAAATTTGGAGGAATTGTTCACATACTCTTAAAAGATTGGTCCAAAATTAACGAAATTAAATTGCGGTATTGTACAGGGCAATTTGGAAGAAAACGTTTTTTAAACGCTTTGCAAAAATGATGTTTTCTCTTTTTCAGATATTTAGTACTTCGGCTCTAAAGCTTCATATTTTGTCTATAAATAATCTCTTTTGGCATTTTTCAATATTTCGTACGGTTTTATAGCCAATTTTGTGACAAATGTATCTACGCAGTTTCTAGCTAAATATCACAATCTATTTTATTAGTTGACTATGAAAACAATTTTTTGTTGTCTTCCAATAATTAATGGTTTCTACTTGAAAGTTGACAAAGACTGATCTGTTCGGTAAAATGCTCACAATAGATAAAATTTTGATAAAAGAGCTATGGCAAGAGAAAAACTATGGTGCAAGAAAATTACTAAGTGAATTTTCCAACAGAAATTGTAAAATAAGTAGTGTGTCAAGACTATAGAAAAAATAAAAAAAAAATAACGGAAACTTTTAAAGAAGGCAAGGGAGTGGAAGACCACGTAGTGTAAGGACACAAAGAAATATTGAAATTGTAAGAACAAATATCAAAAGCCCAGTTAACTTACCAGGAAATAGTAGAAGCCCCAGAATGGTTGAAAAAAAAAACATAGCATAAAAAGATCTTCAGCAAGACGGATTGTTAAGAAAGATTTTCACTTAAAAATATTTAAAATGAGGTATGTACACAAAACATAAAAAAGATCAAAATTAGATAGGTGTACAGGCTTGCTGAGAAAATTTAGAAGGAATGATATAGTGCGCCAAGCGAGTGAACCTTAACGACGACTGAGGGGGGTAGAGGACTAGCACGTAAAAAATCTTGCCTTCCCATAGTCGCACGAGGTTATTCTTACCATATTATTGTTGATAATATTGATTAGTTTAAGACGTTAAAATTAATTACAGTTTTTTTTTATATTACAGTCTTATAGTACAAAATATGTCATATAATAATATCTTATTTTTATAATAAGGATAGTATTCTATGATATTTGTTGTATGTATTACAAATCAATCAAATCATGCATTACATACATATGTAATAATAAGTAGAATTCGTTTCCCGAATGTTTTGTATTTACGTCATCGATGACGTCGGTTAATTTGAAAAAAAAAACGGTTTATCGTAGCTAATTCATATAAATTCTCTAGCGTTCAATTTTTGTATTAAAAGTTAGGCAATATTGAAGCAAGTATGTTCCAAAACGCTCTTTATAGAACGTTCGGATTTGTTTTGTAATAAAAATTTGAATTTAGAGAGTTCAGTTAAGAGAGTTATCCGAAATATATAAAAATTAGTTAACCGCGTATAATAATCACCAAATGCAAGAAAAATATAAGAAAGGTTAAAAATCGTCAAAGATATCATCAAATTAAGGGTCTGATGATATATAGGTTGTGTCGATTTTGCAAATTTTCTTTTTTTTTTCGCTACAAAAGGGGTGTCCTATAGAGTAGCTTAAGCCAAAAAAATCGGAGGATTCGCCACATTTGAGCCGAAAAAATATCCGTGTTTTGAGCCTAAATTGCCCTAGAAGGGCAAACTTCCACTACGACTTTCCCAGGTGTAACGTGAAAATATTGAAATTGTAACGTGAAAATAATAAAATTTTAGTAACCGACACCGGGGACCTGGCACAGTGTTTCCAAAAGTTGCACATTGTCTTATGGGGAATAACAGTGTTGTTTACTATTTAAGTATATTTAATATTCCACTTCACGCATGACCCTCCGCTCGCTTCGGGGGCGCAACCAAACAAAACTAACCCAAGGCATGCCGGAAATAAAAAAAAATTGAAATTTGTCAGTCGAAAATGCAAATATTTTTTAGTTTGTTTTTCCTCATTTGGGAATGTCTTGGGTTAGTTTGGGTTAGGTTTGTTTGGTTACGCCCCCGGAGCGAGCGGAGGGCCATGTATGAAGTGAAATATTTGACGAATAAATACATACCTACAAAGGAATAGTGTAATCGAATGAGTGTCTCTTTCATTTCGATGTATGAATGCAAATGCACATTGAAAAATCATCCAAGCAGCCACGTTTACCATACGGCGGGCAATGATATCATTATGGCAGGATCGACCATCCCTTCATCTTCATTCAATCGGACTACTGGGGGTCTTGGTCAACAGCTATATGTCCTGGCATGACCACGTTGATAACGTCGCAAAATCAGCCTCCCAGAAGCTTGGTACGCTATTTCGCAACAAAGAATGTATACACTGCAGCAGTTGCTCTTGCTTTACAAAGCGCAAATAAGACCGTGCTTAGAATATTGCTCACACATCTGGGGTGCCACGCCAGAGCACACCCTAAAGCTACTGGATTCCGTTCAGAAGAGAGTTGTGCGTCTCGTCGGTGACCCGGAGTTGACACGGAATCTGGATAGTCTGAAAGACCGCAAACATGTGACCGAGAAATCCCTGTTTTACAGATACTTTTACGGCAGATGTTCCCAGGATTTGGCCCTCCTTATCCCGCCCCTGACAACGCCTGTCAGACAGTCAGGATAGACGGCAAGAGCGCACCGGTTCGTCGTACAACTGGAAACACCTAAAACATCGCTTTACAAGAACTCCTTTGTCTGGCGCACTGCATCACTGTGAAACTCACTCCCAGGACGCATATTCGGATGTAACAAGCAAGATGTCCATTCGACTATGCCGAACGTTTCTTCATATGAGACGTGCACGATAGCATTTAGTCGTATGTCGTGACTGTTACATAGAATCAACAAATAAGTCTTCAATTATTTAAGCACTTCATGCATGGCCCTCCGCTCGCTTTGCTCTCTATACGGGGGCTCAACAAATAGAAACTAACCAGGTGCTAACCAAAACTAACCCAATTTTTTTTTTCATATTTTGGATTAGTTTTGGTTAGCACTTGGTTAGTTTCTGTTTGTTGAGCCCCCGTAGCGAGCGAAGCGAGCGGAGGGCCATGCATGAAGTGTTAAAATAATTGAAGACTTATTTGTTGATTCTATGTAACAGTCACGACATCTGACTAAATGCTATCGTGCACGTCACATATAAAGAAACGATCGACATTGCCGAATGGACATCTTGCCTGTTACATGCGAATATCCTCCCAGGACATCTGTTCCCCTAACTAAATATTCAAGAACCGTGTCAAACAACATCTTCGGAAATGTGGTATGTCGGGCACTGTGCTCTGAGCGGTTCAGTTCCACAAATGAATTTAAAATGAATTTTCGCTTCAAAATACATGACAAATTCGTCCGAAGCCTCGGCTATCGCCCTGAGAGGTTCGGAAATTTCGGATTTTTGTACAATTATTGTGCGTTTTAAAATCATTTTTAACCAGATTTTGACGATAAAATAGTTATTTATGCAACAAGTGTGTAAAGTGAATCTTTTTTTATGAATGGGAATATTGATAAAAAAAATTAATTGAAATCGAATAAAAAAGGGTACTTTACACATGAGTAGCATACAAAATTTTTTCTACTACCGAAAAATATATGAAAAATCAAAAATATTATTAAATTACTTTACGCACTAGTGCGTAAAATAACTTATTTTACGCACTGCACATTAAAAAAGCCTATTTTACGAATCTTAGAGAGTGCGTAAAGTGAGTACTTTACGCACGGTAGTATGAAAAGCATATTTTAAATTAAACGAACTGTCAAAAGTTTTATTCAGATGCCCAGGTGTTTAAAACAATATTAAGTCATGACCCTCTTCTAAAATTTGCAAAACTTGGTTATTGACTTTCCCAAATCAAAGGATGCCGCCGCAAGATGACTAGCTGGTAGTAAATAAGCTGCGCTTATAGCGCACCATTTTTCTAATGAATTTTGCTAACTAAACTACAGTAAACGTCTGGCAACAGTGTGCCTTCTTAAAAATTTTTGTTTTGGCTATTGTGACAGTTGACAGTAAAAAGGAGGATGGATATTTACAAGTAAAATTTAATTTTGTTTAATGGGGCTATGGCTATGAGTCGCTTTAAATTAGGACCGGAACAAAACGGAGGTCTCTCGTTCGACGCAAATGTATCCTAGTTAATATTTTCACCCGACAATTGATGTTGAAATGTGTTTTGTCTATATTTCTAGTGCTTTTGTGAAGTGGTGCTGAAAATTTGTGTCAAAAAGCGGATCTTCCGACTTTTTTGGCTTAAACTACTCTATAGGACACCCCCTTTCTAGTGAAAAAAGAGAATTTGCAAAATCGACAAAACCTATATATCACCAGACCGTACAAACCAAATAATATAAATAACCACATAGTCTGGCATCGGCAATTTCCACGCCAATGGCTAAAGCAAGTCGCTGCCGAAATTTTAAAATATGTAAAAAAAATTAGGTGTTGGTCTAGGGTCAAAGTGTATTTAATATATCCTGCGACCAATCACGAAACTGCCTCCCACTAAAAACCAAGTAAACGTCGCACTGTTGCCTATTGTCGCGTATTTTAAATAGCTTGAAGGCGAATAAAATATAAATATTACAAATATTATAGTATTCCGTATTCCGTATTTCCCTGTGTAAATAAAATAGTAAATAATAGAAGACAGTAGTGTTAAGGAAAATAACAAAATTAAGTATTCAAGTAGGAAATTTAAATATGTAAATTCACTATAGGAAACTAGACAGAAAATAAATTAGGATTATTGGGAAAAAAATGTGGCAGCATCTAAATATGCGAAGACATTTTTTGCCCGCATTCTTTTCGTCCGGGTTCTTTCATTTGGCAAACAGTAGTGTCAATAATATCTGGTTTACTGACGAGAAAAAGTTTTACCTGTGACCACTGAAAAATTTCCAAAATAACAGGCTGTATGACAATGTTTCAAAAAAGAAAATATTAGTGCAGATGGGCTACTTATTGAACAAGGATACTTTGTTCCGGGGATTCATGGTTTCTCTTGGGGTCTCTAAACAAGGCAAAACAAGTAGTGTAATTTTCATAAATCCGGATTCGAAAATTGATTTTAGGGTATACTGCCACGATTTTCTTGAAATAATGCTACGTGAAATGGAAATATTTCAAGATTATTATGTTTTTATGCAAGGTGTGTACCATCAAATTTGGAAGCAGCAGTGCACAAAAATAGAAATTTAAATACCATCGATTATTTGCAAGCTGAAACTGTACGTTGTTGGCAATATTTTGATCAAAATACAATCAATGGTGCAATTAATCAATGGAAAAGACGATTGCAGAAACACATTGAACTAAACGGAGGACATATTGAACAATTTTTCAAATGACTTTTTTTGTTAAATTATTACCTACTAGTAAGATATTTTTCTGATGTTAATAATTATTGTTATCACATGTTTTTGGCAAATTTAATGTTAAATATATTTTGTTAAACAAATTATTTTTTTTTATTTTATAAAATTGTTTTCATGGGCAACTAATAAACTAAATTGTGATATTCAGTTAGAAACTTCTGTGTTATAGAAAATGATACTAGCAATATTACTTTTGATATAAGTTTAGCAATCCTTCCAGAGTCTTGAGTTGAATTGAAAGATAGAAAAATAGTTAATACCTACATTTAGTGGCAGTGTTCTATTTTTGAAAAAGCCTAATTGTTTATCAAGGTTTTCATTTTATTTGTTATTATAATGTTGAGAATTTGAAATATATTTTATCAAATATTGTTCAAGTACGTTTACATTTTTTTCTATTTATAGTCTTATTAAGAATTAAAAATTCATTTAAAAATAAATTCATAATCACATTAAAACATAGGGGGTAATTCTAAATAACTTTTGTCTAATCAGCTTCAAATTTGTTACTTGCCTTATTAACTTTATACGACTTTTAATAAATTTTTATTCATTTACGTGTATGTGCACATGTGAGGGAGTGAGGGGTAAATGAAAAATGTAGATTTAAAAAAAGCCTAAGCATGTTAACTACATTATATTCATTCTACTAGAAAGGGGAAGCTTTGTTCTAGCCACCATACCTCAAAAACTCAATTTGGCCAAAAAGCTTTATAGAAAATGCAACTTGATTTACAAAAAAGTTATTCTATTTACATTTACCCCAACTGACCCTATATTCAATAACACACGCTACACAAACAATACCGTCTGTAGCGAGTTTACAATTAATTGCATTACTAAAAATTAATGCAAATTAATATTAACATAAATATTGTTGTCATATGCAGAAATAGCACAGATCACATGTTAAAAACAGAAACCTTCCATGAACAACAAAGAAACAAAAAAGTTAACATCACTCTACGAAAATTTTAGTGTGTTTAGGAGCTGTTCATAATATTGTAGGTAATTTTGGGTTGGACGCAAGAAATGGTGTTTCCACATAATTTTAATTGTCACTTTAAAAACTCTATACTTTTTTGTGTTCTGAGAAAATGCTCTTTTACGCACATCCCCCAACGGGGGTAGTGTGGGACAAAGGCTTACCCATACAAACTCGGCTCACCAGCCTGTGTTTAACCCTAAGGGTCTCTACTGAGGGCCCGAGGGAAGAGCTTCCGTTCATATAACCAGGTTCTCGAAAAAATGGAGGTTTTTAATTTTTTATGTTTTTAAGTAGACTGACTAAAAATTATTTTAAAAAATTAAATAAGATATAAAAAAAGAGTTTCTTGAAGGCGCCGGTCATCGATCTCGGTATTGATACGTTTTATCAGTGTTTTCTATATTTTTGATATCAGTAACACATAATATATCTTTTTAGAATAATTTATACAATAACGACGGAGGCCATATATATAAGTACAACGCTAAATAATAAGTAGTCTATGAGAAAATAAATATATTAGAAACGGTCGCTCCACAATTATTATTATTACAAGATCGAATTTGACTCTATAGTTGGTTCCTACTTTCACTTTACTGAACTTATCTTTACAGTGAAAGTGTATGCCACTAAAATAATACATTCACATTCATGTAAACCTACAGGGGTTATTTGAGAAGATGTCCAAAAATGATGAATATGATAGTGCTATACTTTTCCTAAACCGTTACTTTTTAAGATATCCCGATAAACTTTTGCTCATTTAAAAGCTTAACCTTAAAACTTTTTAAATGTATTGCCATATTTAACCTAATCTGATTACAAGATATTGTTTACAACACAGCTTTATCCACAATACCGAAACAGAATTTTTGCACTTGACGTGCGTTTTACTCGTCTGCTAATGACGATAATAGCTCTGTTCCAACTGACTATGAAAACCGTACATGGGACGGTAATTTCCAGTTATATAATTCGTTTGTCAACATGACAGGATATTTATCGCCTTCAAAAGTGAAATTGACAACTAGAAATGACGGTCCCTCGTACGGTTTTCAAGTCGGTTGGAACAAACCTAATATGAAAAAATTATCTTTCGGTATTGTGGATAAAACTGCGTTGTAGTGCATTTTGCCGAAGGTTCCAAACCGTCAACTTAGAAAATATCGTTTTTTCGAAAAGTTTCCAGAAATTTCATTTTTACGCTGCTGCGTAAATGGAATGGTACCTTTTTATCGAGCTTTTTATTTGAGGTCAGTAATGCTTAGATAATTTTTCTTCCAGAATTTGAAAAATCCTTTTTTATAACCGAGATAATTTATATTGAAAATTTTTGCACCCCCGTAGTAAACACAAGTATTCGTTACTATGGTTGTACATAGTTTTTGTCAAACTCACGTCAAAATGATAAAATGTATTCATCAAGATGGTGTGCAAATTTTAAGTACCTATTTATAGAGAATATGGCAAAAATATTTCAAGAATGTGTAGGTCAAAGGTTTACCGAGAAAGCCCCATTGCATAGGAAAACAGTAAGAGATTTTTAACAAAGTCTGTGCGCTGGGGTTCATTCTGCGCACATTACAAAGATGAAAACCAGTGACCACTGAAGATAATTTAGCCGCAGTCTTGGGTTTCTTGCATAATGGTCTAGGGAATTCTACAAGATCAGCAGCTAACACGAGTGCAGTTTGAAAATCTTCAATTGGTAGAATTCTATACAACTGTGAAATTAAACCAATTAGGAGGTATTACCTTTATCACCGTTTGTGCAGGGTGATCCAAATAACTTTTTAAATGGAATTTAATTTTTAAATTAGAAAAAATATTTCGAATAAAAGTTGTTCTATGTTCTACAACTGAGTTTTATCCACAATATTTTGCGCATTTCGCGGTTTTTATAATAGGAAAAACTGTCATATTTGGTCTGATCCCAACCGATCCCAAACTAACCCAAACTATTGAGCCAATTGCATTTCAAAGACGTACCTCAATACGTTCGGCGTTTTGGGGCATAAGGTACCAGTTTTTATCTGTGTTACCTTAAATGGCCTAAGATATGTAGAACTTTCGGAACACTTTATCGATCTAACACAAACTAACTGAAACTAACACTTCAAACTCGGCAAAATATAATTTGGCAACAATATTGTGGCAGTTAGAGACTTTCTTCATAATAATTCATAAGTTCGTGTGCTAGTTGATCGTTCCAATCTAGGAACGATCAACTAGCACACGAACTCCCCAGATCCAACGCCCATGGATATTTTTCTTTGGGGCTATTTGAAAAATACAGTCTGTAGAGAAAGAAGTAACAGTGAAGATATTCAGAAAATTATCGAAGAAATTAGAAATTTAAATGAAAATGAGAGCGAAGCGAACAACACGAAGAAATGCACTGGAACGCCACAAAAGATTTTACTAAAAATGTGGCAAGCTTAATGCAAAACATTTAATTTAGGCTAGGAATTATTAGTTTTATTTATTTTTTTGTTTATGGTTGATTATAAGTTTTAATTACCTAATACATATGTTATTCCAAATTTAGTAATCATAATTTAAAAACTAATATTATAGCTCATTTTGTAAAATATTACCAAATAATAATGATGAATCAGTAAATCAGACTTCAAACAATGCCATAACATTTGAAAAATAAACCTTTATCTCCAGGTAGCAAGAGAACGCATCTAAATAGGTAAACAATTATATGGAAAAAATCATAGTAGGTATTTCCTAATTCAAAAACCTTCAATATTTCGAAAACCGTTAAGTTTTGAATCATGATATATTATACAAAAATATGCAGAATTTAATGGAAAATTCAAAACCACAAAAAATTTGCATATTACATAAAAAACAACGAAGCTGGCATGTGCCTTGCTTTTATGAAACACCCTGTATACATTAAAACAAAAACATGTGTGTAAAAGCAGATGAAATCAAACAACTTTTGTTCGGAATGCTTGTTCTAATTTTAAAAATAATAGATATTTCCATTTAAAGTATAATCTGGATACAATGGAGATGCAAAAAGACGTGTTAATTTCTGTGAACTCATTTTAACTAAGCTGCAGGAAAATAACAATATTAGTTAATTATAATAATAGTAATATTATTTTGAGATGCATATCGGGGTTTACGTCCGATGTGAAATGAACACGAGGTGCGTAGAGACAAAAGGTAGACTAAAGAACTGGAGATTGAAGTTTGGTGTGGAATTTCAAATCCAATGATAATTTCACCTTTTATTTTTGAAGACAATACTGACGAACAATACATAAAATAAATCAATGGCGTTTTGGCTCCTTTCCTGGAAACGGTTCCTTTGGTTACCCTTAATGAGATTTGATTCCAGCAGGATGTTGCACCGCCATAATAATATGGTAGGGTGTATGAGAACTGAGCAAACATATTTGAAGACCATTGGATGGGGATGTATGGGCACCTTCTGGTCGACGCGTAGCTCAAATCTCTTGCAGCCGGTTTCTTTCTTTGGGGATATCAGGAAAATAAGGTGTACCGGACGGAAATTCCCACCACTAAGGAAGAGTGCAAAATGCTTGCCAAAACAACTTTTAGACCAAGTGCTAGAAATTTCAATGTGGCAACACCTCTAGAAACAAAGGTTATACGTATATGGCAATACTAACTACTGTAAAACAATTAAATTGAAAAAAAAAACACTAAAGTGCGATGTAAGAAGTTTTTAAGTTGTGTTTTTAATATAGCCTTCTCGATTTAAAATGCAGTTCTAAACATTTTTCATAAGGTTTCCGTGAATGGCTTCGCAGGTAGAGTGAGATGAATGTCGATTTAAATTATTGATCACCTTGGGCATTCCTTCTTCCGTTGTCTGAGTAAAGGCGTCTCAAACAACGTTTCTGCTAAAACTTGGATGGTTCTTGGTCTAGGTAATGTAATAAAGGTTTTAGGTACGCCCAGAAAAAGTAAAGTAGCGGGAGATCAGGGCTACTTGCTGACCATTTTAATTGTTTGCGTCTCCCAATCCAAAATTTTTAAGAAAGCTCGTAACTTGCACAACATTATGTGGCGGGGCATCATCTTGATGCTCTATTAAATTAGCATATGTATGTATGAGCAGATAGTTGTCCTGAATACACCTCGATTTAATTTTACAAGATTTTTTTTGTTAGATTTCCATTTAAAAATATGGGTCTAATAAGTCGATTACCAATTAGACCACAGCAAACATGAAGAATCTTCCTTCCTTGAATTTTGACTTCCTGAATGGCATGTGGGCTTTCTCTTGGCCAGTAATCTTTGTTTTTTTCTATTAAACATTCCTGCAGTGCTATGTCAGTAAAAAGTATGTTTGATAGACTTATTTGATTTATTACTCTTGGTTGTATTTCTTGACAAATTTTCAATCGGTCTCTTTTATTGTCATCACTTATTTGTTGAACTGGTAAAATTTACAAGGCTTATATTTAAATTCGAACGTTTTTTGAAGCGAGGATATGCAGTAGTTTTTAAAAGTATATTCCGATGGCTCGGCGTTTAGCCCAAATATTAAAGTCATCATGATGTTTGGAATTGCAGGGGCATGAAGAAGGCAAGAGTTAAATAATATGAAAATAGATGATATTCAGGATCAAAGGTTTGTTTATTATAATAAATATTCCTATTACAAAAACTAATCATCCTCGCAGTTTCACGGTTATTAGTCAACGAAATGGGATAATCAACTACTTAAAGTTTTATAAGAAGTAATTAAACGATCAAACGAACTTACCTGTGAAGTTCGATCGTAATTTTGGTAGTCCTCCAGTCCGAAGATATCACTTTATACACGTAGTCTCTCCTTGGGCTCGTTTTGTTCACTATGTTTAAAGAAAAACATTCCCCCCGTTCCCTTTCTGTCCCACCCGCATCCCGTAACTCTCCAGGAAAGGCCCTCATTATTTAAAGTAGGTATTCTCTTGCATCAAGGGAGGGAGAGTGTGAGACGAGGGTGGGAAAGTGATATCTTCGGACTGGAGGACTACCAAAATTACGATCGAACTTCACAGGTAAGTTCGTTTGATCGTTTAATTTTAGTACGTCCTCCAGTCCTCGATATCACTTTATACACGTAGATGTTTAAAGAAAAAATATGCAAGAGAATTTTCTACCGATTTTTACATACCTAATATTATTATTTTTAATTACTTAATGGTAAATGTTCTTATAAAAATAGTCAAAAATGTTAGGTTATGATATAATAAAATATTAACAAACAATTGTCAAAAATATTTCACTGGCCAGTAGAGGAACAAACTAAAAATAAGGCTTAACCCTAAATAAGTTATGGTCCTTTTATTAACCTAAAATGGATTTAGCAAATTGGTTTTGGTCTATTATGGGGCGGTTATAAAATTTTGCGAAGGTACTTGAAGAGCTTGTCCATCCCGCTGTTTTCCGAATTACGTCTAAAGAAACACCACTTAAGAAGGCTTTCGAAGTGGAAGCGTGCCTGGTAGAGTGGGTCTTAAAAAGCGTTGTATCGATATCTACTTTCGATAATGTTTGCCTAACCTATCTGCTAACTGTTTCTTTAGAAGCATTTGAAAAAGGTGGTCGAGTAATCAGGAAAAGGTTTTTGTGATCAAGTTTTCGTGCTTTTTCGGTTTTATGAATATACAATTTTAATGTTGCCGCAGCGCTAAGCGCTGGTTTCCCATTATAATAAGGAATATGTAGACAAGGTTGTATTGAATTGAGACCAGAGGTTTTAATTTTGTCCGTAATTAAGATTTGAAAGCCTGAGGATGATTCTATGATATTTTCTAATTTGATAAGGTGAATAGTCTGTATTCGGTGTCCTGTAATTAGGAGTAGTAGAGTCGCTAACTTGGACGCTAAGACCTGAAGACTTAAAGATTCTAGTGGATATAAAGTGCCTAAAAAATGTATTACTGGTTTTGTATCCCAGGTAAAGTTATACCGTGGGGCCGGTGGCTTTATATTGGATATGCCCTTCAAGTACCGTTTCAAGATTGATTCTCGCCAATATTGCCAGGTAGGATTAGGAATAACGCCGACCTATATGAATTAAATGATCCATTCTTATATGTTTTAGTATATAAAATATTTTGTAGGAACTGAATAATTTCGGTTATTCCTGACGTAAAGACTGAATAATTATGTGTTTGGCAAAATTTCCACCATAACTTGTAGGTTGAACTGTATTGTGTTATAGTGGTTTTAGACAGCGACTGTAAAATTGTGTCAACAGCATTTCTTGGAATGTTCCTTAACCTGTATGCTTGGCTGATAATATGGCGGCAGCTAGGGTAAGGTGCTGGGTGTTCCTGTCTAGAAGGACAATGGAAACCAAAGTTGGGCTGGCCACCAGGGAATTACCACAATTCCTTCAGCTCTATCATGTACAATTTTTTGAATCACTCTGAGTAGCATATTAAAAGGAGAAAATATATAGAAAAAATTGTTTTTCCAAGAAATTGTAAAGGCATCAATAGCAACCGAACCTGGATCGGGTAGCCATGATACGTAATCAGTACATTTATGATTTGTATTAGAAGCAAATAAATCTATTTCAGGTAATCCAAAGGCTCTAACTATTTTCTCGAAGGCGAAGTCAGCTAATCTTCATTCTGTTTCTGTTGGTAAAATGCGAGATTCGAAGTCAGCCTTCAAATTATTTTGTGAGCTAATGTATGATGCAACTAAAAATATATTTTTTGATTCGCATAATGTCCAGATTTCTTTTCTTTTCTTTTGATGTAAATTTATGTGCTGAAACTACCCGCATGCGGTTTATATATGCCAAGGCTGTAGTATTATCTGTTCTAATTGAAATATTACAATTTTTATAATTGTCCGTGAAACATTTTAACCCGTAAAGAATGGCTTTCAGTTCTAGATAATTAATATGACGTTTTATGTCTATAAGGTCCCACCACCCGTGTGTGCTAGTTTCATGGGTACAAGCACTCCAGCCGGTAAGTGATGCATCTGTAAAAATCTCAATGGCAAATAAATCTTGTTGGAGATTATTAAACGTCGAAAAAACCGAAGATTTCCACCAAACTAGGTCTTGAATAATTTGATTTGACAAAACTACTTTTGCATCGAAATTCATGTTGTGTTTATATATAAATATCTATAGACTCTGATATAACTGTTGGATTTTCTCTCTTTCAAATATTTTCGTATAAAGCCAACCATATTTTACGCCTGGGCAAGCTGAAATTAATAAACCTAAAAAACTCGCCCATTCCCTAATAAAGCACTCTTTCTTATTTAGAAACCTGCATTAGTATATTATGATATAAGTGTATAAGAGAGCCTTTAAAGCATGCGCGACATATTTCTAAACACGACGCGCAGCGGAGTGTTTTGTAAGTCGCAAGGGCTTTAAAGGCCTCTTATACACGTATATCATACGCTATTTTTTATTACGAATGCATCATAATCTCAAAAATGTTTTAAATATTAAACTTAAGGGATATATTGACAAATATATTAACCTGTCACATTTGACATGATCAAATGTTTCTATAGCAGCCTTTAAAAAAGTAGGCGCATCATAAACATCATTTTAAGCACGCTGCAGTGTGCGATAATCGTTGATTATGATGCATGCGTAATAAAAAATATTTTATTGTCCTCCGTCGATCAGTTTGTTTATTTTAGTTCGTTTCTCGGCTGGCAAGCTAATCGATAAATCGGAGCTCTTGAAAATGAAACCTAAGAATTTTTGTTGCATTTGCGGCTTAAAGTTGCTCTTATCGATATTTATGACGAAACCTAGAGCGATGAATAACTTTCGCACCGTCTGTGTATTTTGGGAACATTCCTCAGCTGTGTTCTTAAATATTATGAAATCATCTAAATATGCTACACAGAGAATTCCTTTGTTTCTCAGAAAAGCGATAATTGGTTTTGTTAATTTTGTAGAAATAAAAGGTGCCGAAGATAGACCAAACGGTAAACAAGTAAATTCATAAATACTGTCATTAAAATTGAAACGCAAATATTTTCTGTATAAATTATGGATAGGAAGAAGATAACATTATGCATCTTTAAGGTCCATTATGCACATAAACATATTTTCTTGCAAAATTCTAGAAACAGTTCTATAGTCTTCCATATTAAAATGGGATGGTTTAACGAACACATTAAGATTTTTTAGGTTTAATATGAATCGTGTTTTACCGGTCGGTTTATCTGCTAGAAAGAATGGTGATAAAAATTGCCCTGGTTCTATGTTATGACATTTTTTAATGGCCCCAGGGGTTTTAGGTTAGTTATTTCTGCGTTCAGGAAATTAACTTAATAACTTCATTAGGAGCAAACTTGCGAATAGGTGGTGGGTTTGTTTGATATAGTTGAGAAGAAAAAATTAGTTTTATGCCATTAACCCAGGCTAAGGCGACTTCATTAGAAGTTATGTGTTTCCAGGCAGGTAAAAAAAATTTTTTAAGCGACCTGCGTGTAAAGTTACCTCTATCTCCTTTTGTTTTGGCGACGGTAATCTTTGGAGGGATTGCGATTGTAGGCTTTGTGGTTCGTCTCCCTCCTTGGACGAAACAGCCTCTGCCGGTTTTCCGACGATGGGATAGGTCGGGTGTTTGCTGTAAAGGGTCCCCCCCCCTTTTTTTTTGAAGAAAAAGGTACCTATCGCTGTAATGTTATAAAAAGTGTCCATAAGTATTTTGTTGGATTCCCAAAGAGGTCCTAGGAGTTGTCCCTTTATATCGGGTGGAAGACCTTTTCCAAGGGCGACGTTTAGGGAGGAGCCCATGGCAGTTAAGCCCCGACCCAGGCTTTCTTGCAGGTCCGAGTAATATGAGTCCCGTTTTTTGTTAATTTGGGACAACGCTGACAATACTTCTGGGTGACGTCAGGAGGGTAAAGTAAAGGGAAATTCTCGGGAAAATCATATTTATTATATATAGATTTTTTCTCATCCTCCGCCAAACCATGAGTAAGAATCGAGAGCATATTGCCTGGTTTAAGGTATTAGATCCTTTGACCGGAAGTAAAGGGTCTTCTCCAAGAATTTGGATGTCATCGTCGTCTAATAAAAGTACAGACGGGCTATGACATGATGGCTGGTCAGATGGGTCATTTACATCGATGGCCCTGGCTGTAGTGGCTGGCTCTATGACATGCAAGTCACGCTCTGCACTACCGCGCAATGGCGAACCTCTCGGTGTTCGCTCAATGGCGAAGGGGCTACGATTTCTTGATGGGGAACGACTTCGGGAGGTATGATAAGCACGAGAATTATTACTCGATTCAGAGCTAGACCGAATCACTCTAGAGGTAGAGCGGGATCTTCTGGATAAAGATTCCCTTCTCGATCTTTTAAATTCCCTTTCTAAATATGCCAGTCTTTTATATAGGTCATTTTTATGGATTTTGTCCCTACTGTGGGATCGGGTCCGCTTCTTGGATTTTCCCATTTTAAGGAAATATAGAAATAAAGGAAAAATTACTTACATGACATTCAGGAATGGTAATCCGAAACTCACCTAAACACTTAATTTGGGAACGTAGCACTGGTGCTAGAAACAATCACGGAACGGCGGGTTCCCGCGATGCGCGCCGTGGACCGTTGAGCACTAGAAGATGAATGAGGGCCTTTCCTGGAGAGTTACGGGATGCGGGTGGGACAGAAAGGGAACGGGGGGAATGTTTTTCTTTAAACATAGTGAACAAAACGAGCCCAAGGAGAGACTACGTGTATAAAGTGATATCGAGGACTGGAGGACGTACTAAAATTAATATTACGCTCGAAAGATTCAAAGTCTACTCGCTTATTCTTGGCTATGTGCAACGGCAAAGTTAACGATAAAGTAGTGATAGACTGGTTCACTTTTCGACAGTTTTTAGTTCTAGCGGCATTTTGGGAAACATTTGGCCAAATGAACTTTTTTTACTAAATCGGACATGCTGAACACGTATATTGATGTTGGCACGCCCAAATCTCGATTTCTCAGAATTCATGATGGAGTCGAAGATGGCGGGCGTTTCCCTAATATTACGATATTTAGACTCCCGTCTTTAGTTTGGCATTGAATCTAATTACAAGTAAGTATGCTGCGACGCTGCTAAATCTACTTATACACACGGTTGAATGGAAGAAAATAAATATATCGCACGAGTAGGTAAACATGCAATTTGTACTTTTTAGAGTTTCTACTAAATCTAGAACAGAAGATGAACTGCAAATTAACTTAGCTTTATTACAAAGGTTTGTGGAGCCATCTTTTTTGCAACCACAAAGAACAATATCGGCAACAGCCCTCGAAATTGGTTCAAGCATGGTGAGAATTGGGATATATATATAGTCATTTAAATCTTCCTTCCATCCGCAGTTAGTGATAGGCGACAGGACGGGATCACAGAGGTGAGTGTTCTCCCAAATTGAAGTTTGGTAGAAGCGCTGCTGTGGTTGGTGAGAGAGATTCTGGGTTTTATACATTACCAAACAAGGGATGACCCGTAATGTCGGTTGAAACTATCGTGTTAGCTACCTGGAGAAGAAAAGGAACCGATTGAAAATATGCGATCCAAGTCTACATCAGGTTTACTGGTAATACAAACCTTGTAGAATTTTGTCACACACATTTCGGGAGAAGATACAACTGGTTCGCTGAGAGGTACGGTGCCAAGCGAGGACAACAGAGAGTAGTGCTTTTGGAACTTCTTAAAAGCTGCTGGTTTGGTAAGGGGTGCGACAGGTATGATGTGATGTGCCGTAATTGCATGAAAGGCCAGCATACTCTTCATTTGAAGAACAGGCACAAAGATCTTCTTTTTTGCAGTTCCATTTATTAACCAAACTTCTTTTGGAGGTATTTTATCGAAGTGGTGAAGGAGCAACAGAATTACATGTGCATCTCTGGCAGACACAACGATTTGCATTGCAGTACTTGCCACTGCATGCAGAATCATACGAGTGTGCTTCCTCGCGAGAAGCTGCTAAGGAGAAAATCGGTATTATTTGCTCTTTCATTGTTGAAGCCTCCATCAATTACCAGCTCAACGCTATCAAAGGTAACTTCTGCAAGGTGCTGCGACACAAACTCAATCGAATTGGTCTTATTTTCATCCAAAGAAAGAAAATTGTTCCAAATGTAAGGTAAGGGAACACTTACATTTTCTATCACACGACGGGTAGGGGCTGTGTTCTTCGAACGTTTCTTGCGGGTGGTAGACTTGACCGATTTGAGTTTATACCTAAAACAATTAACAAATGAAAGTAACAAAGGTAACGTAATTTAGGACATGATTACTATCTTACCTATCAAATACGATATGGATGTTTGAGTATTGAGAGGTGTAGGTCCGGCTGTGTCCTTTAACAGTTCTCGCATAGTCCCCGAACGTGATGCATCGTTGCTAGTGCAGATTTATATCCACTTCCCAAATTTCCGTTTTCTTCCGTAAAGGAAGGAGGAGCTGGCGAAAGTTCGTGCTTTAAAATTTCTGGGAGGCTGATTGGTCGTCTAGCTTCATACATTATAACTAATGTTTGAAGGACATTTCTATTAGTTTGTCTGATTTTCTGCTTAGTAGTATTCTTCGTTGTAAGTTTTGGCAGATCATTCAATGTGAGAGGTCTATTCTTCGAAACTGGAAACTTGCACGCTTCTTCCCCGTCTCTTCGGCCTGTATAAGACACGCGGACACAAATTCAAGTACTTTTTAAACTGCGATAATACGTCCACAACAACGCGCATTCCAACTGTGCAGACAGACAGGCGAGTCGCTGGTGCCGCCCTGCATCAGTGGCGTGACTCAGGCCAACAAGTGCGCGTGCGCTCACTAATCAGGGCCATTTAGAGACGTATTTGTATTTCTGCGCAGTATAACATATTTTCGTGATGTCATGGCAGTTTTTTTTTGGAAAATTATCCGTTTTACAAGTTATTGCATACTAAAAACGGCTAAATTACGGCTTAAACAGTCTCTAACGGTCACGATTGGGTTCTACGACAAAAATAACAATATAGGCCGTTCTTAATTAGGAAACGTCAGGCATCTTGGCTGCAATCTTGAAGGCTGGTCAAGATTTGGGCCTGCCAATATCGAAATTCGTATTCAGCAGATCCGAATTAGTAAAAATAGCTCATTTGGCAAAATGTTACCCAAAATGCCGTAATTTGTAAATTACACTTTCAGATGTCATAATCAATTCAGTAAACATGTCACATTACCTGAGCGTGCAAAAAAAATTGCTGCTTCGTAAATTGAATGTTCAGGGTTTTCTAAAAAAATAAATATAATTATGGTAAGGAATGCGAAAGTTTAAACATAAATATGCATTCTTCAGTGTTCCTTTTCACTGTCCTTACATTTCTTTTAAGTGAGTTTCTTTCATCTAAGTGTTTTATAGTTTTTATTATTTTCATTGGATTACATAGAAACCTTCTTTGATATTCATTACGGGCTCTTGAAGCACTCTTCTCATTTAATAGTATAATACATGCCAGGGATTCGCAACCTTTTTTTACAACGGGTCAATCACAAACTTGAAATTATTGGGGACAGTATTATGATCATCAGAGTGTGTTATTTTTTATTATACGCGTACTTTATCTACACCCATCCTTAAACACACAAAATACTTAACTAGAAAATAAAATTTTAGCATTTACTTCAACCAAGACGCCAAAACATACACTTGGCTTCTATGTGTGCTTCTATGGCACTTAAAGATCTTTTACACAAATAGTGCACTATGTAAAAATCGACCTCTCCTATTGGTCGATCCATCTCGGTTTAGGTTTGAACCCCGTTGCTATTTTTTATATTTTTTTCTTAAGATTATATTTCTAAACAGTTTTTTTCTTGATTTTGGGTATGTCTTGGGTTAGTTTGGGTTAGCACCTGGTTAGTTTCCTTTTCTTGAGCCCCCGTAGCGAGCGAAGCGAGCGGAGGGCCATGCGAATCGACCAATAGGAAAGGCCGATTTTTATATAGTGCACTATTTGTGTAAAGAATCTTATAATGCGCTTCTATGTATGGCTGTGAGCTATTGGTAATTTAGAGAGCCCGTGAAGTCTATTTACATTTTATTGTACTGTGTTAAAGTGTTAATCAGTAGAAGAATAAAATTATTGTAAGTATTATTTAAATTGCTTAAATAATGTATTACTTAGTGTCTGTTGTATTTTAATGAAACAATATATGCGCTACGGAAACACATGGACTTTCTTGGAGTGTCTTATTTTGAAGGTTGTTTCGTTGCTTTAATTTTTTGCAGGAAATGACTTCAAATGGAGACAAAATCAGTATCGAGGAACTATACCGGTTATATGCTGATAAAGTTTATGACTTTATTAATGACGTTGCAGATGATATGGCTGAACAATTCGTCGTTGGCGGGGATAGCGACGCCGAAGACAATGTATATCTCGTTTAGCACTTGATCCATCTATTTCTTCGACACCTGGACTTTCCCCCCTCCCAGGCCGAGTGTAAACAATAAAAGTTTATCAAATTCTGAAGACCAAAGATCAGATTTTGACTCGAATGACAATAACTACCTTTGTCCCTGAAAAAAATAATCTCAAAAAGGTGGCTAACTTTATCATCATCAGGAAGATTTTCCTTTGTCAGAAGTGGAGCTCGTATAGATGCAAAGCGAAACCATATTTTCAGAGGAATTTCAAAGAGAAGATCCACCGGAGAATAAAGAAGAAGTTGTGATTCTACCGGTCACTAATTTATCTACACAAAACTTTCAATTTTTCACAAATTTGGATCAGCACTTCCTAAAATAGGAAATGCAACACCTGTGCAAATATTCAAAACAAATATTTTGGGACGAGTTACTAAATAAGATTGTTAAACAAACCAATCTTTATGCCAGTCAAAGCAAGCATAATTTTTCCATTGAAATAGACGAACTCTTAGCTTTTTTTTGGAATCCTTGTAATCATGGAATTCCATGAACTTCCTGGGATGAAGATATATTGGTCATATGACTCAAATTTACAAGTGGAAAGAATAGCAAATATTATGAGAGTAAAATGCTTTTTAGCGATTTTCCCTCACATTCACTTGAATGATAATAAAAAGTGAACTTTGTCAAACTATACAAACTGAGGCCGGTTATCGACCACCTAAATAAAGAATTTAAACTTTTATTTTCACCATCCAGAGATATTTCGATAGATGAGTAGATGAGAGCATGGTTAGCTTCAAGGGTTGCTCAAGTTTGTAGCAGTATATTCCTATGAAGCCAATCAATCAAAGCCGTAATTGGTGGATTAAAATTTTTATGTACCTTTTAGACTCTGCGATTGTAAACGCCTATATAGTATATAAAACATCAATGGCTGCTGAAAGAAATAAAACCATGTCACATTTACAATATCGATCAATACTGACCAATGAACTTATTGGTGATTTTTCCGGTAGAAAACATATAGATGCACCAACAACTATAAGCAAAAACAAAATGCTTAAAATTGGGGAACGCTCTATTTCCACCAATAATATAACAATAAAAACAAATGTTGGGATGCATTTATCAGTAAAGGGAAAATATAGAAGATGCGCACATTGCTCCACCAAAACAAATTTCAAAAGGTCAAAAATAACATGTTGGTTTATGCTTAGAATGCTTCGCAATATTTCATAGGAATGGATAGACATATACGGTCATTATTTAGAGTTTGTATTAGTAGTAGTAGTAGAAGTATATATTATGTGTGTAACTTTTACGTTTTAATTTGTATCTTTTCTAAATAAATATGCTTGGGTACATTTTTGTGGTTTCGTTACTAAATAAAAATGGCTATATCGCTATATTATGGCTAGTCCCCACAATAAGTGTTATTGGTTCATGAAAACGGTTAGTGGCATATATAGAAGCCACCTAGAAAAAACATCTGATGATGATCTAATCGCACATTATTATTTTTGGTAAAATAAAAGTATATTTGAACAAAAATTTACTTTAAATTCCGAGAAAAATATGAAAAAATAATTTGCCGGTTAAAGGGTTAATCCGCATTAATTTAAAATTTTCCAACGTTTATATTTTGAAAACTGTGTATATTTAAAATCAGGAAGAGTAACTCCTTTTAAATATGATAAGTATATAGTTCCATTTATAAAAATTGGGAGCCGGTTAAAATTTTCACGAATATTTTTGCATTTTTGATAGGAAATCCACACGATTTAGGAAAAAAGATGAAACTTTTGTATATTTTTCGACATCTTTTCAATAAAATATGCGGGAAACCCTGTACCTAACTTGCCTCTGAAAGTATGACTATGCCCATAAATGGCCACGTGATGGTTGTAATGTCTTAGATTTATAATTTGGTTTTTCCTCCGTTTTTTCGCATTGACTTTAAATTTAAATAATTAATACTTTAACAAGTGAGTAAAATGATACTTCTTTATGAACACGATAATTAATCAGTTCATAAACATAATTGCCAAGTCGAGAAGTTGAAAAAATAATGTATGCGTAAGTTTCATGGAATATTTTTACTACCGTACCAAGTACGTGAAATTAAAACGTCTATCATATTAAGTATGTAATAGCGATAATTATTATGGGTTGTTCTGTATAAAAAAAATCGCGAAGATTTCCATTTTGACGATATATAACATTACGTAATATTAAAAAGCTGACTGAAAAGTGAATACTTCTTTACCGAAATGAGCTTAATCTTAATAACATTAACCTGTGGATCCAAATACACTGCGAATATATAATAGAAAATCGGTTATAGTGTAAAACGGGTAGGAGCAGCGTCGGATTGTAAAACCGGGACACCGGGAGCAAGGCAATAGGGCGATAGTTTGAGGGCGTGGTTTTCTCGCCTGTTTTTGGAACAGGTTGCACTCTGGCGACATTCCAAGAAGATGGGTAAATCCCTTTCCGGTAAGACATGGAAAAAAGTCTGGAAAAAATGGGTGTTAACACGATGGCTAGCTCTTTGAGGACTTTACGAATACCACGGTGATGAAACTTAACTTCTGTCTTGCCTTGGGAAACGTTTAACATAGAGTGCGATGAAAACATTTCGGTGAGCATGCTTGCTTTTTCCTTAACTTTAGTCGCCGTGACGCCGCGTTCGTCTGTCAAAGGTGGGAGAGACGTTTTTGTAAAGTTATTACTTACTGTCTTTGCTACCGACCAGAAATTCTTGGAGCCACTTGGGCATTGCAAAAGTTTATTCCTTGGGAATAGATGTATACTTCCATTCTTGAGGAGATTATTTGCGTAATCTCTTCGCAGCAGACTGACGGAAGAGTCGTTAGTGCCAAAGCAGACGTCGAGCCAAGGAAAATCTAGGTATATCTCCCTTAGATTGTCCCAGTTTGCAGAATTGTAATGCCAGATTTTGCGAGGCAATGGTAGATCCTTCTAAAGAAGTGGTAATTCACAAACCGTTGTAATAAGTTTGTGGTCGGAAGTACCTAATGGCGGACCAACTGGTAATTGTGTACTGGCGTTGGCTGAGAATAGGGGAGTCAACGGTACTGGTCAGGATTGGTTGTTAGAAAAAGATCCAGGAGGGCGGCGAATTCGCCCCTCTCTGAGATTCGAATTGGTTCGTCTATAGGTTGCGTAAGCCCGCAGCTGATGGCAAATGCTTCAGCTTCTCTACCTTCGTTGTCGGTCTTGTTGTGATGTTTGAGCCAGTTGGTGAAGTCTCCCAGAACGATTATTTCTGAATTGGGGTGATCGACCTGTATTGAGTCAAATGTGGTAGCTAGTGTTGTAAAAAAGCTTTGGTAGGCTCTATCGCTCGGAGGGCGATAGAGACAACATATAAATCTGGTTACTCCCTTGGCGGTGAACTTGAGCCACATAACGTCAAGGTTGTTCGGTTCAAGTGTTTCCTCGCGATTACATGAATGGTCGCTTCGGACAAAAAGGCATATTCCGAACTTATGTCTAAATCGGGTGTGTAAGTCGTATCCAGGATAGGAGTATTTTACTGTTGTTGTTGTAGAACATACTTATGTTTCTGTAAGGGCTAGCATGTGTGGTCTATTTGCTTGTAGATGTTGGTGTACCGAATTTATGTTTATATTTAGGCCTCTTATGTTGCAGAAATCTATTCTAAATTGGTTCGGTATCTTTTCTGTCTGTGCAATGCGGAATGAAGGGCTCCCAGGGCCACCCAGCGCCCAGAGATCCGAATGGCTGGGATGTTTACTTCCGGAATATTTTCGATCCTGAAACACAGTAGGAATATATGGACATGATGGTGCATGTCCATATATTCCTACTGTGGAACCCGGAACCACCAGCGCGGAAGCGGAACTTGTTTCGGAAAAACCACTTAGTGCTTCCCAATTCTGATGGGGTGGTCTTTCACCGGACGATGCTAGTAGGCGCATGCATCTACCATGTAGGGCCGCTTCCATAGGCAGCATCGGCCTCAGACTTATCTCTTTGGTGGTTCCTTGTCTGACAGGGGTAAGAATGAGGTTTATTGGGTCACTCCCCAGTGATCAGCTCCAGACTTTGAACTTTGGTATTCTCCAGCCTGGAGGAGGACGCTGAGATTTGATAGGCCACATCCCGTGGCAATACGGAATGGCAGGGGCATCATACTGCTCTCACCAGTTTGATGTTCCTGCCTCCTAATACAATGCTGCCCCTCTTGTCACAAACTGTCATTGATCAGCTCCAGACTTTGTACTTCGGTGTTCTCCACCCTGATGAGGGAGAACGACGGGATTTGATGGGCCATATGCCGTGGCAACTCGGAATGGCGGGGGCGTCACTCCCCGTAATTAAACTGCTCTCACCAGTTTCACATTTCTGCCAGCTAATACAATGTAGCTCCTCTTGTCACAAACTGTCATTGATCAGCTCCAGACTTTGTAGACTTTGTACTTCGGTGTTCTCCAGCCTGGGAAAGGACCATGAGATTTGATAGACCACATCCTGCGGCAACTCGGAATGGCGGGGGCGTCACTCCCCGTAATCAAACTGCTCTCGCCAGTTTGACGTTCCTGCCTGCTAATACAATGCAGCCTCTCTTGTCACAAACTGTCATTGATCAGCTCCAGACTTTGTACTTCGGTGTTATCCAGCCTGGGGGAAGACGATGGGATTTGATGTGCCACATCTCGTGGCAACTCGGAATGGCGGGGGCGTCACTCTCTGTAATCAAACTGCCAAAATTTATATTTTGGTATGCTCCATTTTCTAATAAAGGTAACTTTTCTTTCACGTTATTAAAAACAAGCTGCCGATTTTCAATGATACAGACATACTTTCAGGTGTCATCGGCAACAGAGCCGCAGTAGTGGTAAGAGGGGAAAGAAGAAAAGAAACGATTTTGGCGTCTTAATATTTAGTAAACAAATCTGTCTATTTTTTATATATCTTTGGTTCTGGTCAAAGGCATAAAATATCTTTGGTTCTAGTCTACAGATTTGAGAAGGCCCATATATGGTTTCTAGTTTGAACTTTGATCGTTAGAGGTCTGCCCTAAGGGCGGAAAAGGTTCCCCGAGCACTGTGATTGGGGGAGATTTTATTTATTTAAATGATATTCCGTATAATCGAATTGCAAATCGATTTGAAACTAGATCCCGACGTAATTAATATAATTATAAATTTGCGACTTTTTTCTACTTATTTTGATTCGAATGAAAAGAAAAAATATATATTCTGGATGTCGTGCGAGGTTACAAATTCAAAAGTATATTTAAAAACATTATTTGATCGCTATATAAAATTTACACACTCTTCAAATGTTTTGTCAAGCATAAATTTATCATTTAATTAATAAGTACATAATTTAACTCAGTTTCGGAAAATTGCTGAGGTTGCAAATTCAGGTTATGTTAGCAATTAGGGTGCCAAATATTTGAATCTTCATTTTAAGAAAATGTTACAAAACCAGATTTATTATTTTCTTACGTCCCCCAATATTACCTCATAATTTTAATACTTTCCCCACTCTTGTCGAACTTTTCACTATCAAAATCTGTGGTGATTGGCCTATTATATAAAACTTAATAACTCAATTTTGAATAATTCCTGCAAATTATTCAAATATTCACACGTTTACCTACCTTCTAACACTTAAATTTATATTTCCTACTCATATTAATTTGTACGATACCTTTCATGTAGCCTTCGTAAAAATATAAATATATGTGATTTAATACTTTCATTTTTCAAATATATGCAGCCAATTAATATATAAATTGAATATAAATAACTATATCATATGAAATATAATATTTTTATAGCGATTTTATAGCAGATGTTATGACATTTACTAAAAATAGAAATTGCTCGTTATAAATCCCTATTGCATGATCTTTTATTATTGACGCAGTCTTTTGTACGGAAAATTGGGTCGGCAAGCTTTAGAGTGCGCTAGGGTTGAATTAGGCAAAAAGCTAATGTCATCACGCGCGATGGCCATGCCATTAAGCCTATCCAAAAACTCAGTATTCCTAACCTATTATCGAAGGATGGATGATTCATAGTTAATAATGTGCTGGCTATTATCGCACGAACGTAAGGAAAACGATTTTTCATGCTTTTCTCAATCGAAACTAGGAGCGGTTCCGATTAAATATCGTGGTAAAATACTAATGCAATTTTATGCCAGTGAAAAGTAACAAAATATGAGTAGTCATATAAAGGAACAATAATTTAATAACCACTGGGGAACTCACTCCCATGACATCTATTCCTCCAAATTACAACCTACAGCTATTCAATAACCGTGTAATCAACATTCTAAGTAATTATTAGAAAAGGCAATAAGAATTATCAAATTATTATTATAGAGGTCCTGGAAAAAATATTAAAGAGATCCCTCACAGGTCTCGGAACATCATCAATAACCTCTGCTCGCAAAATAAAAATTAAAAGTATAAAATAAGTATCCAGTACATAGGTACTTATAAGTATTTAAGCAGTAACTAAATTTCATATAAATGTTTAAGTACTGAAACTTGAAAGTTCTTCAACTGTAAAAAGGCATCTCTTTTCTTCTTTCTCTAACTGCTTTCCCTTTCTTTCTATAAGTCTTTCTTCATTTTACTGCACTTCTTCAAGTTTTTCTTTTTTTTACCGATATTATTATTGCCATTGCTCAGATGTTCCAACTGAAGGCACTTTCTCTGCCGGTTTTCTCTTTAAGGTTTTTAGGTTTCTGTTTTTGGTGCAGGCCAAACAGTATTTATTTGACTTTTATCTTTATTTTACTGCAAGTGGCATTGGTTTCTCTTGATATGCTCTTGATATTGTTTTCGTTTGTTTTTTCCACGTTTTTTCTTCTCTGCTTTTTAAGACTAATTTTCGGTTAGGAACTAGCATATGTGGGCACATCAATAAGGTCATTGTCACATGATACATCACATGTTTCTTTGGTATTCATTTGGCAATGTGGAGTTATCACAGTCGTTGGATTCATATTCTCTTATTTCCACATTATTATTATAGGATAATACATAATCAGGCACTGTTGTTGTATCGGAACTGGTTGTGACTAAAACTTCCCTATGATCTGGTTGCACGTCTACAACAATTATTAGTAGTTCCAAGTCAAGATTTGTTGTGCCAATCAATCCAGTTATATCCAGTTCTTCGGTAAGGTCGTCCATTTTATATTATTACTGAGTTTTTACAGGGTACTTTTTAAGATGGATTCTATATATTATTATGCTGTGTATATGAGTGTTTATAGTATGTCAAATTTTAATAATTTTAGGTTTTTACCTTATCTACTTTTTAATGTGTATAATTGTATAACCTAAAACATTTTACTATATTCTGACTTGTGTAAATCCATATGATACTGTACACCAATAAACGATTTAATTTGATTTGATATTTATTTTTTTGATAATTTCATGTTCTTAATATGTCAAGATGTCCTATTCTGTTAGCACTATCTAATTCAGACCAATTTTTCCATATAGTTTACTTGCTATTTCACACTATTTTCAGTCGCGATGGCACTTGTTATTTCACCAGGAACTTGCTCATTGTAATTTACTTCCAATTTCTCAGTCTCATTTGTGAAACTCTATGACTTCAACTGAACTTTTTTGTTTTTATTTTTTACATTTTCTTCTTTCTCTGACTGCTTTCTCTTTCTTCCTATAAGTTTTTCTTCATTTTACTGCACTTCCTTAAGTTTTTTCTTTTTTTCCGCCGATATTATTATTGCCATTGCTCAGATGTTGCCACTGAAGGCACTTTCCCTGTCGGTTTTTTCTTTAAGGTTTCTGTTTTTGGTTCAGGCCAAACAGTAGTTATTTGACTTTTATCTTCGTTTTACTGCCAGTGGCATTGGTCTCTCTTAATATGCTCTTGATAATGTTTTCGTTTGTTTTTTTCCCGTTTTTTCTTCTCTGCTTTTCAAGGCTGATTATTGGTTAGGAACTAGCATATGCAGGCACATCAATAGGTCATTGTCACATGATACACCACATGTTTCTTTGGTATTCATTTTGTAATGTCGAGTCATCACAGTCGCTGGATTCATCTCTTATTTCCACATTATTATTATTGGATGATACATAATCAGGCACTGTTGTTATATTGGAACTGGCTGGGACTAAAACTTCCCTATAATCTGGTTGCATATCTACAACAGTTAGCAGTTCCAAGTCAAGATTTGTTGTACCAATCAATCCAGTTATATCCAGTTCTTCGGTAAGGTCGTCCAGTTGATAAGTACTCTCCCCACTTACATGAGCTCGATTTTTTAAAGAATGCAATAGCTCGAGAAGACTTCTATCTTCTGAACCGCTCCATTCGACACCAGATGAACTAAAAGCGTCAAGTTTGTCTGATATTTATTGCTCCAGGAAAGCTATAAACTGATTTAGAGTGGTTCTGTCTTCAACCCATTGAAATATTTTTTGCTTGGTGCTACTGATAATGAGTTAGTTTGGGTTGAGCTTTGAAATATTTAGAAAAGTTGATGTTGTTGGAATCCATATAGGTACCAATCCACAGGTCTTAAAGTCATTGTCTACAAGTTCTCTTAGATTTTTCATGTTATCGATGGTTGTTTTCAAGATGAGCGCAAAATCCTCTCTTGTCAATTTTCTGCCATTATTTTGGATTCACCACTGGCGGATTGTCTTTTTGTATTCCATCTTCAATGGTCTAAAAACTGCTACGTCAAGCGGTTGGAGTATGTGTATTGAGTTGGGCAATAATGATATTAATATAATCTGGTGTTTATAGCAAAACTTGCTCAACGCCATAATAAAGTGGGACGTATGCCCATTGTTCAAACCCTAATTTGAACGACTTTTACTCTTTGCTCCTAAGTGGCTCGCACATGTTTTCATTTTCTAGGAAACAAAAAAGAGCCACTCAGCTTTCTCTTTCCAAGCCTTTTGACTTCCATGGGCGGTAAAAAATCCCTTGTCTAGAGGTCTGGTCAGGGAGATTATAAAAACATAAATTCATTCCCTTTACGACTCTCTCCTATTTAGTTCTCCTCGCTCTGAATTATGGTTTATTTCATGTCTCGCTAAACAAGGCATATTCGCGCTATTTTTCTTGATCAGTTTCTTTTATCTTGTATATTCTTTTACTAATCTAAGCATTAGCACACATCTACTATTAAGTAGATGTTGTTAAAGTCACGTTATTGTACATAGGCTGTTGATTGTTCAGAATATAAAGCCATTTAAGTCACCAAGCCGTTTTAATTCACCACAAACAGCTATGGAAGCTTAAGAAGAAAAAAAGATAATTTTTCTTCGTCAATGTTTTTGGTGTGCTGAGCCATATCTAAACACCCATCTAAAAACAAAATCATTGGAAGCTGGACTTTATTTTGTACCAACCAAGTGTAGAAAACATTGGGTAAATCTTCGAAAAAGCTCTTGCCAGTCATCTATCGTCTAATTCCCCAGGTGTCTGGCATTTCATCACATACTTTATCGGCAGTTGTCTTTAGAATTCTCTTATAACTGAACGTTATCATCGGTGGTGGAATCGCCCATCTGTACTGCAAGTTATCAATGCAGTTAGGCACTCTTTCTTGTTGTTGTTGATAAGTGTAGACGGTTGTCTCACCTTTATCGCATGGCTGTTTAAATGAAAAATAAATAGATTTGATAAATTCTCTGTCTGCATGGCAAATTTTAACATTCCAATCCAACGAGTTCATTTGCCCGATATTTTCGGAACAGAAAAGCATTTAGAGAGTTTTCTCCCCAAAATTCCCTATCCAACTGCCGTCTCCGTTTTTTCCATCGCCGTCACTTTTTCGGCAACCCAAGATGGCGCTTTTTTCAAAAAAGGCCGTCGAAGAGAATAAAGTGTTCAGAAAATGTCATTAAAGTTAATTCATTATTTCGACAGTGATCGTGTATAGGAGCAAAATATAAAACGCACTTTTGACGTGATAACTAGGAAACTGAAAATCGGATCGTTAAAAAAAACAAGTAACTCAAATTTCCGACTTACACCCGTTTTCTAGAAAAACCCGAATGAGCGTTAACTAGCCGAACATAGATAGCTTTGAGCATTACAGCGTAGGCAGCTTAGCCTCATTCACTACCCAGTACAAAAAGAGACAGCAATCTAACTTTGTGGAATTATTGCGTCCTTATTAAAATAACAAGATATTGCACACATTAACGTCATATTGTAATAATTATAACAACACGTAAATTAAAACATGCATTATTTATTAAATAACCTGTTTTATCAATTAAGTTTATAGTGTCCCTTCAGACTGCTTTTATTATATTTCCTTTAATTGATTCACCATATTTTTTGTATAATATAAATTACTTTAGTATGCTAAGTGCTAACATATCATGCGTTAATTACTAATAACGTTGTATGCTATTAATAATTTAAATCGTTGGCGCAAAACAAGCTTGGAAGCTTGATGGGTATTTATAGGCGGCCAAACAAATTTTTTCATCATGTGTATGTCTGTTGTATCTTGTTATTTAGTGTGTTAAGATTGAAGGTCAGCCATTAAAGACAAAAACGTAAAATATCCCAACACAAGGTTGGGAGATACATTACTAAAACTAGATCATGTTTTGCAATCCATTTGGAGGACCGGAATGTTATAAAAAATTGTAACAACAACAACTACTTATAATATACCAAGTTTGCAACTTCTTTTTCCAATCCGAACAATATGCATTTTGAAAATAAATTAAATTTGACAATAGCTTTTCGAAAAAAAAATTACAACAGTTTCGTATATTAAAAATTATGTTTAAAATAATGTTTTGTACCGCCGCACCATATCAACTTGCATACGTTTTTAAAACACAGAAATATTTCTACTAAAGTTATGCCTGGCATTTTTTTTTTTGAAAATGGACGTCCAAACAACCCAGAAGTTTGGGAAGGGTTGCAAAGTTCTTAAATATTATTCTAAATGGTATTTTAAAATTGCAACCTTTCGTGTATCCCAGAGCACTGAAAATTTTACTTTATTTGAAATATACCATTTACCTGCTTCTGAAAATCTTACAAATAAGTTGCAAATTATAAATCATGATTGAATAACATTATCAGACATGAATCTCAATTTACAACATCATAATATATAAAGAAGGTAGAAGCAATAGTAATAGCAGTAGTAGTAATAGCAGTTGAGCGAAGGTCAAACCCAGATTTCCTCTCAACCACCAGCTTCATCTCCAGTTTACTCTAGTCTTCCTGACCTCCTAATGAAGGTTAGGATCTTTCTTAATGCCAAGCACGCCTTCTGCTAGACCTGTTAATTGTCGACCCGAAGACGGCGTGCGGCGTACCTCGCTTTTGCAAAGGCATCGCATCTGCCGAGGTAATTTAGAGGGTTTCATCCTCTTTCCCGCACTCCGTCTGGTAGCGCTCTCCTCTAGGCTGATCAAGCTCATGTGTCTTCTTAGATGGCAGTGCCCTGTAATGACCCCCACCAGGGTGCCCAGGGATCGCCTACCTCTCGCCAAGAGTCATTCTCATCTACCAGGCTCGGCGATGAAGTTCTTGGCCAGTCTGCCCCTCTAAAAGATTCTCCACTCTTTTGAGAGGGCCTGATAAGTTCGCTCTCTAATTGCCGCTTACTTGGCTTGGGATCTAGAAAAGCCTAAAAAGGGTCCCGAGGCTATGCTTGGGGTACCAGAGCCGAGCATGACAAGTTCATCTGCTACCTCGTTCCCAGCTACCCCGCTGTGTCCCGGTACCCATATCAGCTTTACTCTTCAGCTCTGTGCCAGCCGCTCTAAGGAATCTCCGCCCTTCTGGACCAATTTAGAATTAGTCCTGCGTGCACAGACCGCCTTGAGTGCAGCTCGTGAGCTATCGGTGTATCATCTAAACGCCCTATACTTGTGTATTCGCTTCAGTCCCAGCCTTACGTCGCGTACTACGTCCACCGCTCTTATCAGTTGCCAGAACATTGCCACCGACTTTTTAATTGTCTTTTCGATCTGAGCTCACCAAGTAAAGCTTGTAGTCCATTAGAATTCCTAGGTACTTCACCTCTCTCACAGTGTTAAGTAATTCACCATACGTACTTGGAGGTAGTAACACGTCTAGGTTGCTTCTCGTGTAAACAATTGTCTCCCTGGTTTTTGTTCTCACACCATCTTCCTACTATTCTACAGGCCACCCTGCGTTGTTGGTGCTGCTCATAGCAGCTTGTGTCCGTCAGCAGCCTCAGAACCCCATCCATAATGAAATAACACAGATGCGATGAGAAGCAGCTGCCTTGAGAGTATTCGCCACTGACTTCGACGTTCAGAACGAAGCCTCTCACGGCAGCACCAACAACGCGTCCCTCCAGAGCACTGTTCACTCAGGCGACCAGCGCTGGTTATACACTCACCTCTATACTGGTGATGCCAATATTTTGGCAAACTTTTGGTATCCTTTGACGTTAAGCCAGAATAGAAGTGTGTTCCGTTCAAACACCTTTCTCTTCAAGTACCCCCATGAAAAGAAGTCTATCGGGGTGAAATCCCGTAACCGGGCCGGCCATTCCGTGGAAATCTGACGACGGATCCAACGACCATGGAAATTAGTATCTAAATAGTTACGCAGCGCCAGGTTGATTTTCTTTAAAGTTTAGAGCCTTTCCAACCCGCTGCATAACCGCGTTTAGCGCATTCTATGCTAAACGCCCTCTTCAGTAGCCATGCTGGCGACAGCGTATTCACCTCTATCCTATTTAGAGATAAAATTACACTGACCGATCGTCAGGCTTATGGAACATAACCCATGGTCAGACTTGTTTTGTACATTCGCTGAATCCAAGAGGTCAGCGCCTCCAAGTTCTTTTGGAGTAAGAACGGGAGTATTTCTTCTTGACCGGTTGCTTTGAAAAGGCTAAATTATCCTATAGCCCATGCTATACTCCCTTCAGCATCAGCTGTTTCCCAGTCTGGTCTGGGCGGCGCGGCGCCGGCGCTATCATTCCTTAGTATGTGCGTTCGTCCACACCTTCTGAATAGAAAATTATTTTTCTATTCTGATATATTAAGCATTATCAATAAACGGAATAACTGTTTTTATATTGATGATAGTATCGTCGTTTAAAATTTCAATATTTCAATAATTAAGAAATAATGTTAACGAGGACTGACGTCATGTTATATTGCGAAATTTAAATTATGTAGTTAATTAACACCACCGAAAATAAAAAAAAGTTGAATATAAAACACACAAGGTGGAAAACATTATGTGTTTTATAAGGTGGTGCTGAAATTATTGATCACACCTCCCTGAATAGATTTCTAAATCAACACTTGATTATCCTCATTAAAACATTGTTGAAGCCTGCAAGTAAAACCTATAAAATGAATAAAAATGTATAAATCATAATATATTTTTTTTAGTAAATGATACTTATATGACAACGATTTTAATCGAAGTAAACTATTTTCCAAAGCTACACTCTTGTTATGATTCATAAAAATACATATGTTTTATTTCAAAAACAATATTGCTCTGTGCCAAAAAATAATACACATTGATTATACTATAGGCTTACTCATTATATACAGGTATCTTATTTTTGCTGATGTTGTGAATTTGTGAATAAGAGTCTAGTCTTCTATTTCCTGGAAATATTTTTATTTTCGGAAGAAAAAGCATTTATCGCTTAAGAAAAACTAGGAATATTATTTAAAGGGTTTTTAGCGTGTAATTACTAATTGCTTACTACAGGGTAACAAACTGTTACAAAAAACGATAACCGTTTGTTTTTAGTGAATAGACATGGATAGGGAAGTTGTTTTAACGTCGTCGAATTTTTGCGATCATGATGGGGGTCTGGGAGTCGTTAAGCCTCAGTGTCGGTGGCGATGGCGGGAGGATTTTCTCTTACTCCGACAGCAAAGCCGAACTCATGGTACCGAAGTCAGTACGCAACTCCGCACGCGCTCCTTGTTGGTGAGGGAGTGTAGGAGCTGGCTGATTGAATTTGCAAAGTATAAACAGGTTACGCTGGTCTGACTCTCCGCTCGTAGATACTTAGGGCCTGGTCCCTGTGTGGGGATCACCCACAGTTTTTGCGAAAGATCTTTGGAGGTCTGGACGGAGGGTCGGGCCGAAGAGATATGGCGGACGGCTCCGTGGACGAGACAGACGAGGCTCATGATACATGGGCCCGCGAAAAGTCTCGCCAGGGGGTTGTTGTGCTTACCCTGGAAGGAGTGCAGGGCCCTAGAAGGATTCTACATAGGCTTAGACGGCACCTGATTCTGCTGAGAATTGCAGAGGAGGGGGAGTATAGATAAAGCATGGTGGACGATGAGACCCCATACCATCTACTTACGGAATGCCCCACCTTCGCGTGGGCAAGACTCAGAATCTTTGACGAGACGCCGATCGAGCCAGATTCAGTGCGTCGTGTTAGTCTGAAGGAGATGCGGGCTTCCTTAAGGAAGACAGATTCTCTAACCGGTTCGTTTCCGTGAGTGGTTAGAATTTTTGACAGAATTGTGCTGGTGGGAATGTGGGTTGGTGATCTTAACGTGTGGTTATAGGGACACGGTCATAAACGGTTATGCGCTAAAAAACCCTTTTTATTAAGATGCTGAAAATATATACAACACTATAACTATTCGGTATGTGCAACGGCCGTTAAGTGACATCTGGTGTCAGTAATCGGCGAACTCAGTAGCATTTTTTTATTGTTGTAATTTAAGGCTTTCGGTATGACGTCAGAGTCTTGCATTTCTGTTTAACTGACGAAAACTGTATAAAGCGAAAAATAAAAAAGGCACGACATTTCTTAATTATTGTTCCCGCGAAATTTTCACAAATCATATCATCCTGACATTTTTCATATTTTTTCTCATTCCCCATAAATTCCACATTTGTCTTCTTAAGCGGCGTTCGTTAATATCATCTTTTTCCTCGATTTGCTCCTTTGAGTTATATTCAAAGATTTGCTCTAACATTTTGACAGGCACGTGACTTGGATTTTCCTTTTAAATACACGCACGTGACTGTCAAATGTTCAGAGCAAATCGAGGCGAAAGATGACATTAACCGCCGCTTTTGTATTCGGGGTTTCCTCCAAGTGGAATATAACTTAAATCAATGTTATCAAGTTCGTCAATGTCACCGATGTCATTTCCATCTACGTCATCCGATGCCTCAGATGAGTCGGAAGATTGTGCTTTTCATCGATATTTTACTTTTGTAGATAGGCCTGTAAACGCGTTACAACTTTAGGTTTTATCTATATTGCCATAAAAACTAGTAGATAGAATCATGAAATAACAATCGCAACATTTTCTTATTTTAACCCAGTTGTTTCGTGGTTTGGAATTTAACATTTATATTTCTCGCTATTTTTCTTACCTGATTGGCAACGTTTGAGTTATTGCCAATATCATTCTTAACTTTCTGCTTTTAGGGTATCTTGGTCTTTCTTCCTTCGGCTGCATTTAATTTGTTATTGTGGTTTCGAATAAGAAACCTTTCTTACGTGCTCCTTAACATTCTTTTTGAAATAGGTGTAAAATAAAAAAAATTCTGTAATTTAGATGTAGACGGTAAAGCAACTGCGTAGAATTAGTTACAGATGGAGGTTTTTCTGGAGCAAATGGTGTAGTTTATTGTGCTTTGGATTCTTCATCTTCTTGTACAATTTCACTTTCTAAATTGTTCTCAAGCTCAGATATCACATGATCATCATCAACATTGTCAGTACCAGGTTCAGGAGTGGCCTCTTCGATAAATTATCTTAATTCGTGAGCAAAATCATCTTCGTTAAATTTATTGGGATTAAAAATATATATTCCAGAGGAACCCAGGTCCGATGCTGCTTTCTCCATCGTTGCCACTTGCATAAAAACCTTATTTAAAATCTCTGTAATATCGTACTCTGTAATTTTTTCGTGGCCTGCGGATGTTAAACAGAGATCATACTCACATTCTTCAACGGTGAGGAAAACGATAGCTCTAGTGGCTATAGATACTGAGATGTATGCAGTGGCAGAGATGCTACATGAATATGATGTGTTTTACAAAAGTTTTATGACTCGAGCCAGATATGACTGCTGTGATTGTCTACTATAAGCAAAATGGGGGTTATCAGCAGTAGATTTAGCATTAATAAATGGTAGCAATGGGATAATTTGTTCGTAAAGTCGGAGTCATCCGTTATCTTTAACAGTACTTATGCAGATTATGTCTATGATGGTTCTACCTCGTTCACCTGAAGTAGCAGTTCCTACTTTTTTACTCTCTTCTGACTTAAACTTTTGGAAATTTTTTCTGGACGATCGTTATCTCCGTCTCGTCCATGTTAAATATTCGATTTCACACTAACATAAGTTTTTGAAAAACTTTTTCTAGATTAGAGTAAAATAACTTTGTCTCTTCCTCCTTAAATCTCGCACTTCTATTTCCTCAGGATGTCGCAATGTCAATACAGCATTTCGACTAAGAAAACCATATAATATTTGTCAGCGAGCCGCGTCTCTTTATTAAATCTATGTGGTATGCCATTTGCTTCAACATATCAAAAGCTAATTGCTCGACTTACTTAGGCGTTACACCATAAAGCAATTTTCAGAATTTCAAGTTTCTTTGCGTTATCAAAAATTGCCTTTCGGCCGCAATTTTTGGAAGAGTTTGGGTTCATTTCGCAAGGTAGATTCTGGAATGTCAAAAGATCTACCAGCTTTCAGCTTTCGCAATTTATCTACCATCGTTTTTTATTGAATTGAGCGCGGCCTCTAGTGTTTCTAACTGTATGTATTAATTTCTGTTTTTCGAACATATTTTCGGGTCATCAGCAAGGATAAAAACATGTATTATTGCTTACGATATAATTCGATGAGAGGTAATAGTACGCATTATTATTACCCCATCCGAAATGATGTCACATCAGAGAAACTATTTGTTTTTTAACATAATTACAAGCGTACATTGAATACCTGCAGACGCATTTGTGGCAAAGCATGGGGCATGCATCCCAAACAAATACACTAGCTATATATTGTGGTCATTGATAACATATGGAGCAGTAGCTTGGTACTCTAAAAGCTTACAGAGCTCCGCGAGAATTAAATTTTCCACTTTACAAAGACAAGCGTGTCTGGCAATTAGTGCCACCTTCGCCACTACACCCACGGCAGCGCTTGAGTGTTTTCTAAATCTGCCACCTCTTCAAATAGTTCTGGAGGGAGGCCAGATGAGCTATGTATAGCTTGACACAGGCGGTGATTAACAATCCGCCGGCGATCGTCATAGTGCCCAACAAGCTGAAAACGGTAATGAGCGGGACAGTGGGTTGGGTCTACCATTATATGTGTTGTCTACCAAAAGTAACTATTACCATGCCTATGACGTCCTCCTACCAGATAGGAATGAATGGGCACAAGACGCGGAACATCTGAGAACAACAGAGAATAGTTGGCTCACTGACGGCTCCAAGACCATTGATAGTACAGAAACCGCTGCATGGAATAAAAATGGTAAATTTGAGCTTAAGTGTTCCATAGGCAAACATGTAACCATTTTCAGGCTGAAGTTAAAGCAATTGTTATGACTGCACAGTGGCTCTTCGATAGAAACTAGAAAAGCAAGTCAAATATATATTCTCGGACAGTCAAGCGGCTTTAAAAGCTTTTGAACTGCCAGGAACTACTCACCAAACTAAGTAAAAAAAAAATTGGCGCTGATCTGGATACCTGGACATACAGGATATGAAGGCAACGAAAGAGCTGCTCTTGCGAAGCAGGCGGCCGCAACGGCCTTCATTGGACCAGATCCAGTACTGGGAATAGCTTATAACGCAGCTAAAGAAGCCCTCTCCAGGTGGACACAACAGCAACTTGTAGACAAATGGAGAGAGTTTCCTGGCCTAATTCATTCAAAGATGGCAGTGAATCTACCCTCAGGAGTGAGAACTAGACAACTTCTTCAACTTGGCCGACAGCAGGTACAGGCTGTAGTTGGCATGTACACTGGCCATTGTCGGCTAAGAAGCCACATGAACAAGATAGGGCTTTCTTCGGAAACGGAGTGCCACTTGTGCTTGGAGCACGAAGAAACAATGGAGCATGTTTTATGCCACTGTCTAGCAATTGAAAGAACCAGACAAACAGTGTTTGAAAATTCTCAAATTACACCTGTAGATTTGAAAACTATCCACCCCAGAAAGCTAGCCAGAAAAGGATCGAGCCTCTAGCCTAGTAGAAACCACAGATGTGAACCACAATAGACCAAGGGTCGCAGTTGAGGGCCTCATCTGGGTCCACTCCCGTGTACAAATACAATACAATACACTACAACCATGTAAGTTTCTAAAATAGATTTATGCGATTATGAGACTGTAGGGTGAATGTTGAGATAGGGAATCATGATTCCGTTACGTTGTTATTTGACATAATATGAACCTAAATCTTCTAGCCGATAGGAGAGTGGTTTCTGATGAGTGTTTTCGATATAAACTGAGTTATGAATGGTTTAATACAATGCCCACCTCTGTTTGAGGCAACACAAACTATTTCACATAGATTTTCACAGGACCAACTGTGGTGGCTCTTATCAAAGAATATAATATCATTATATTGCATATATGCTCTTATTCACCATTGTTGGGGGCTATGCGATTCTTGAATCGGTACCCAGAGACGATTCTCCATCCTTTCCTGGAGGAAACGCGTTTTAAATGTTGTGCTTATTAATTGTTTCGGTACTTGAAATAATATTGTACTTTCTATTGTTATTTACTTAGTCCATTTCATGTGTCAATATTTATAATTTTCATGTGAATAAATAACTTTCGACGAATCATGGCGAATAATCGCTATTTTTTGTGTGTTACAACATTCATATAGCCCATGATTAAACCCGTTGGCATAGTTGCTAAATCTTGTAATTGTTATTCTTTTAATTATTTTATTATGAGTTTCACCACAAGTGGCAAATTTTAAACATGTTTGTTCTTTATAGTACGAAAAGATCCAGAAATCCTCACAACGATAGTGCCAGTGGTGGGGCCTAATCCAACGCACATGGTATGCCCCCATTGCGGGTCTGAAATAGATACAAGTACCAGATCGAAACCAGGAATCAAAGCGTACATTGCCAGTGCAGTATTGTGTCTGATTGGGTGAGTTAATTGCAAGGAATTATTTTTTTACTAAAACTAAAACACCCTTGAACGGTTTTTAACTTTCGTCCTTTGACACTTTTCAAAAATAAACAATAGACAGGTAATAATGTGAGTATATGGGGGGGGGGGGGGTCAAGTAGGTATGCCTTTAAATATTTGAAGTATCATTTTTACATGTATGCCTATAAAGAGATTTTTTAAATTATATGTTCAAAGTTATGGCTTATGCTCATAACTTTGAACGGGACCTAAAATCTATTGGGACAGTCAATTTAATGTGCTTTGGTCACTACAATGAACAAGAAAAAGCTTACAAATATTTTGCAACAATAATTTTATGTAAGAAAATACGTCAAACAATAAAAACTAACAAAAACTGTGATAAGATTATTGGGCAGCCAATAATATCTAACATAAACAAAAAAATAAACAAATAAAACGTTATAAAATAACTTTTTAATTCCTTGGTTTGGAAAGTATAAAAATAAGTAAATAGGTTATTATTTAAAAAAAAAAACGCAAACAAATGAGTATTATAGAAATACTGAAATCGAGACTGAAATATAGAAAAGCACATCATTTATTAAATATCTTTTAGCTCTTCTTAAAATATATAATAACCCTTAACTCTTCAGGATTCCTCGAAGTACATTTTATTTGACAACTATCAATGTATGATATGTCTTCTACTTGACGAAAAATAAAAGTTGAGGACTTTTGGCCATGCCATGTCGCCTAAGGCAACTTACTTTAAATAGTGTTGCCCAAAATCGAGAGTAGCGAAACCAAATAACTGAAAATATGACGCAAATACATTGATGCATGGCAATAATCTTGGATTAATCGAAATTTTATTGAATATGAAAGTCCCGGGTCTCCCCTCAAATTTCTGATATAAGATATAAGAGCGGACCTATTTAACGTTCCGTGATGAATACAAAATGCAAATAATTTCAATGTGAATCTTCACTGCGCGTTTTTATTTTTTTTTTTTTCATAATAATGACAATAAAAATTGTACTACTTTTGAATCATTTTGGATATTTTATATTTGATAATCCTTTTTGAAACGTGCGTATTTTTCAACACCCTCGAAAATCGTTGTCAACGTCATTCACTAGGAAATTTATTATATCTGTCGTATCATCGTTGTTGAGCAAGAAGAACTACAGATCTTTTTAATTTGGGTCTGATTTAAGGAGCTGATACATAGTGATAATAAAGAATCGGTTGTTCAATGAGAGAATATGGTCAAGGTGAACATATCTCATGAGGTGGGCCGAAATCATCTGCGACAATACAAGGTTGACTACATGATATCGCAAACAAACCATTCATTAAAGTCGTCTGAAAATCCAAATTCATTAATTAATCATTTATAATTCATTTGTTGAACTCTGACATGAGAGTTCCAATATTTTGGGAAATCCGAATAGGTGATACAAGAGGATAAATACATAAAACAAAAAGTATCAAAACATGGATATTTATCCAAGATCGATATTTTAATTACGACTTAACGACATAGAACATACCTACATAACGACATAAGATATTAAGATGCGATTTTCGATGTTCGTTTACTTGATCCGCAGTTAAAGTGAAATTATCCATAAAAGCCGAGCCATAAAATCACACGAAAACGCAAAACCTATTGTTTAAATCAAGGCCGGAAATTTGTGTTATGTACCGAAAATGAATATGATTTTAAGAGATTTCAGAGTGTGATATTTCCTAGGAGCATAGAAATGCTTTTGTGAGTGCCAACGACGGAAAATGAAGATCCATATCATCAGGGGTGATTGAAATTAATGGAAAATGTGAATATGTTGTAACTTGATATGAAACGCCTCATAATTCAAATAGGTCTGAAATATTTCAGGGTGATTAGCTATACTATGGGGAAGCCTCCAGTGGTAATGTGGTTGATTGCCACCCCATCAGAAAAGTCAGAAAAAAATAAAAAATATCCATATCTCGTATAATTCCCAAGATGTATTTTATTTCAGAGTAGTGTGGGCACTAGCCAAGATGATGTGCGTTGATGAAACTTTGCAGGCTGTTTAGTTATACCATGGGAACGCCTCCAGTGGTAATGCGGATGATTGCCACACCATCAGGAAAGTCGGAAAAAAATTAAAGAATGTCTATATCTGGTATAATTGCCAAGACGTATTTTATTTCAGATTAGTGTGGACACTAGCTAAGGTGATGTACGTTAATGAAACTGGGAAAGCTTCCAGCAGTAATGTGGTTGATTGCACCCCCTACCATCAGAAAAGTCATAAAATATGTCCATATATCGCATAAATCCTAAGACGTATTATATTTCTGAGTAGTGTGGACAGTAGGTATACTATGGGAAAGCCTTCAGTGGTAATGCGGTTGATTATCACCCCATCAGAAAAGTCTGAAAAAATTAAAGAATGTGTATATCTCGCATCATTCCCAAGACGTATTTTATTTTAGAGGGGTGTGTATAATAGCCAAGTTGATGTGCGTTGATGACACTTTGCAGGGTGATTAGTAGGAGTTCGCGAGACTATGGTCTCGGTCTCGGTCTTGTCTCGGTCTCGGTCTCGAAAACGAGACCGAGACCTGGAAATTAGAATCGAGACCGAGACCGAGACCAAGGTAACGAGACTCTCGGTCTCGAAAAATATTTTTATTTGTTGAATTTTCAAAACTTATTTTTCTGAAAAAATCAAATTTTTATGTATGTTATTGCAAATTTATGCCAACGGGGTCCAATCAACCAAAAAATTGAAAAATCGTGCAAATCCGGGTATAACGCTTGTTTATTTTAAATTGGGCTGTTTCTTTTAAAGATTCTAGAAGAAAGGTTATACTGTTATGTACATACAATGTAATTATGTAGATTACTTATTTTGAGCCATTTCCAAGCAATAAACAGCTATGAGTTTTCACATTTTTCGTAATATCTACAAGGTAATAAAACATCGCGTATCCATTAAAACAACTGGATATCTGCTTCTGGTACAACCGTGTCAGATTAGTATATTAAAAGATGAATGGCCACCTTTGATCATATCCACTTATACAGTATATACCGTATACCTATACAGAGTGTCACAAAATTAGTGGACGAAGCATAGCCCTGTAGTTATTGGTCAAAAATACCTTATTTTTTTTTATAAACATATATCGGGAAACGCCCCCTACGGGAGCTAGGGCCTCTTAAAGGTGGGCCCCAAAAGATGTTCTTTTTTCTAAACAAAAAAATGCAAATTTTCAAAATTTGAAAAAAAAATATATAAAAAGTTAGCCCAAAAAAAAGATAATTTTTAGATTCACCCCCTAAAATGTTCGCACCTGACTAAAATTTTTTATGTTTAATTCCATTTTTAAATTCAGAATATTAAAGTTAGTAGAATCCCAAAATTTTGAAACTGTATTTTACACCGTTTCGGAAATAATTAAAGAAAACCATATTCAGGGGCCCATTTTTAAGAGGCTCTAGCTCCCTTCCCGATATATATTTATAAGAAAAATCTTAGTTATTTTTGACCGATAAATACATGGTTGATGTTTCGTCCACTAATTTCGCGACACCCTGTATACCGTTAAATTTTAAGAGTTTTCAAAATAAATGTTTCTATATAATACAGAATGTTTGAAAATGACATCACTTTGTATGGCTACGCCACAACTGATAAGAAATGTAAAAAATACGAAGAAAAAGCGTTGACTTTGACAATAAAATTGACATAAATCGATACCTAGTTTTTATGTGTACATACTTAAAAATCCCTATCACTTGTATACCTACCTACATTAGAGGTAAGCATTTTTATATCAAAACAACAATTTAGAAACTAACATGAAATATATTAAAATATTATTAGGTACCTATTTAAGTTAACTATTATTATCCAAACAACTGTTGCAAACAAAAAATGTAAAATTATTTAAGAAGTTTATCCCTAATATCACATCTACACCAAGAACTGATACACAAAAGACACTTATTAGATGTTTCATATAACTTAACATTCCGAAGTAACGTTTGTGTTATTAACGAAATAAAATAGTAAATTACTTATTTACTTTTTATTTGCTCAAATCGAGACCGAGACCAAACCGAGACAAGACCGAGACCGAGACCATGGTAGTCTCGGTCTCGGTCTCGAGCTTCGAGACCCGAGACCGAGACTAATTTTTTTCTTTGAGACCAAGACCAAGACTTGCCAGGTCTCGATCTCGCGAACCCCTAGTGATTAGGTATACTATAGGGAATCCTTCAGTGGTAATATAGTTGATTGCCACCCCATCCGAAAAATCAGAAAAAAATAAAGAATGTCCATATATCGCATAATTCCTAAGACGTCATATAATTATATATAATTCAGAGTAGTGTGGACACTAGCCAAGATGGTGTGCGTTGATAAAACTTTGTAGATTGATTAGGTATACTATGGGAAGGCCTGCAGCGGTAATGTGGTTGTTTGCCAGCCCATCAGAAAATTCAGAAAAAATTAAAGAATGACCATATATAGCATAATTCCTAAGACGTATGAAATGTGTCATCAATGCACTTCATCTTGACTAGTGCCCAAACCTCTTTAAATTATGATGTGTTTCATGACAAACTACAACATATTAACATTTTCCATTAATTTCGATCACCCCTGGATCTTAATTTTTCATCGTTGGCACTCACAAAAGCATTTCTCTTCTCCTCGGAAATATCACACTCTGAAATCTATTAAAATCATATTCATTTTCGGTACATAATACAAATTTCCAGCCTTGAATTAAATAGGTTTTGTGTTTTCGCGTGATTTTATGGCTGAGCTTTTATGGATAACTGCACTTTAACTGATCCGCAAGGTACTGTACTTCCACTTTTATGGCTGCATATGCGAGTAATAAATAATATATGCAGGATCTGAAATCAAACCCTTGCATTTCTGCAAAAGTTTGTCAACTCTAAAAAATTGCCATATACATTTTTATTTTTATTTTTCCTCGCCAATATGATTTGACAAAATACGAAAAAACAATTTCTAGCTATTTTTAATTTATTTCCAATACACATTTTTATATAAATGAAGTCTTAACATGACACCCTGTACATAACATCTACATTTTTCACTTAAATCATGACCAAATTTGTTTCTTCCATAATAATGACAAACCTAAGATAATGGCAAAATGCCAATTTTGTTAACTGTTTTAAGAAGAATCAATCTTTTTAACGAAAAGGTGTTTTAAATTCTGAATTATTAGATATGAATTTTAACTCCAAAGGACATGGCGGGAGATACATTAGTTCTGGGAATCCTTCAAAATTTCCATTGTTGTAATAGAGACTAAAACAAAAAACTTATCAAACGGAGGGATGAAAACCCAGTTTTTTTTTCATACGTTGTTGCAAATCTAAAAGAAACAACCCTATAGTGGGCTTTGAGCTCAAGTATATGCAGACTGTGATTAAAATACGAATCAGAAATGTTTTTACACTTTGTTTTTCATTATTTTTAAATATTTTGTTTTAAAGGTTCAAATCTACAACATTTGAAATAAAAGGATCATATAATTGATGATATATAGGATATTTCTTGAAATCTTACCAGAAGAGTACCTATATCATGACGTTACGTTTTGCTTGTCATGTACCTACTTTGCAATATTATTCAAGCATTGCGCATCCATAAATCTAGCAACCAAACACGTAACCAAGACCTTTTGCTGCACATATGTACATGGTATTTGCTGAATATTGAATAGCCTGTAGATAATGTCAGCTAATATTAACCAATTCTGTGAAACTGAATTTTTCAATATGCACAGGACGATTTTAGGTTAGTTATTAACCATAAGGGCCTTATTGAAAACTAATAAATGTTGACGCATTAATAAACAAACAAATAAACACATAACACATGTCCAGAAGAAATCGTGGCTAATTTGAAAAAGGAACTGGAATGATATCACGCTTAAAAATGTCAAGTATTAAAGGGGTTTTGAGTGATATCTTAATTCAAAAGTATTTTATATGTTAAAGATTTTAATTTTAAAAATATAAAATTTGATCTGTGGTTTAGACAAATGCAATCCGTTTCAGGTGAAAAATATCGGGAATCACTCGAAACCATTTCAGTAACGTGAAACGGGGAGTAAAAAGTGAAGTAATATACTCATCATTATTACTATTCTGAATCAAAATCCTCAGTGCCAAAATAGTGTGTTATTTGAATTTGAATAACTTCTACTTTTATGAAGTTAAAACGAAATATTTAAAAATAATGAAAAACAAAGTGTATAAACATTTCTGGTTCGTATTTTAATCACATCCTGCATATACATAACGTCCAGGCTCACTGTATGGGGTTTTTTCTTTTAGATTTGCAACAACTGGGTTTTCATCAGTCCGTTTGTTAACTTTTATGTTTTAGTCTCTATTATATCAAATTAACAAAATTGAAAATTTCGCAGGATTCCCAGAACCAATGTATCTCCCGCCATGTCCTTTGGAGTTCTTTCTTTCAAATTCTTTCTTTCTGTGTCATTTTGTCTTAGAAATACAAAAGGTATGGCTTCTGCTCCACAAAGGGCAAATCGCCAGCGCACTGCTCTCCGGGCGCTTAATTAGAGGCAGGGTGACCCTCCTGCATAAGTTACACGTTGTTCCAGTATGAGGGTACTATTTGAAGGAACCTCCAGTATGACGGGCTTGTACCCCTGGTGATTCCCGACTTTACAATAACGTTTAAACTTTACAAAGCAAATATGATCTAATGCACTGCACGACTGAGTTCTGATGTAAAGATGATTCGCACACTGTAGGTATGACCATTTTCTGTCAGAGACCCCAATCCTAGCAGGAAATACTCCCGACCGCCCTCAGGCCACGCTACCGCGTTTAAAGACAGGATCTGGGGCCCTATTAGGAATCACCCTCCACTACGCCACTCACCCTTTACACCCTCTAGCCGGCACGACTTTCCAGACTCCCCCCGAAGGATTAGAACGCGTTTTCTAAGCAGAAAGCTTCCACTACCCGTGCCGAATTCTGTAATCCATTTCCAACGTGTTCGTCCTTCGACGGCAGGACCGAAAGTAACCTTTGGAGTTAAAATTTATATCTAATAATTCAAAATTCAAAAAAACGCTTCTTTAAAAAGACTGCTTGTTGCTGCGGATTATATAACCATACTTTATCGTTCATCTGAAATCCCATAGAATTAGCTTTGAGATCATTCGTGTCTTCATTCCGTCACTGGCTTTCTCCGTGTTTTCTCTGACTAAGTCATGGATGTATAGTTAACTTTTCCTTAAGAGAGCCCGCGTAGTCTTGAATTTCCATATCCTGGTTGTCTGGCGTCCCGAATAATAAATCACAGGGTAAACGGAGTTCTCTTCCAAATAAAACCATGGCTGGTGTTAGTCCTGTCGTGTCATGGACTGCTGATCTATATGCCATCAAAAATAGTGGTATGTGTTGGTCCCAATCTTTCTGATGTTCATCTACGACCTTTGACTAATGTTCTTCAAAGGTCTTGTTAAACCTCTCAACCATGCCGTCTAATTGTGGATGTAAGGCTGGTAGTCCGTGTTTTATGGATGTTTAGTAAATCACAGACTTTCTGGAAAACCTTGGATTCGCTAGTGTCATCAACGTGTCGTCAATTCTGGAAGTGGATAGCTGTCCTTCTTGGTGACGTCATTGGGCCCTCTATAGTCCACGCAGAATCTGGTAGTCCCATCCTTCTTGGTTACTAAGACAACAGGAGATGAACATGGACTTGATGACTTCGATAATTCCATCATCAAGCATTTTATCCACTAATGTAGTAACCTTTTGCTGCTTCGTCACTGGTAACCTCCGAGGATGCTACCGTATGGGGTGAGCACAGCACTCCCAGTATCGATTTTATGTTTTATGATGTTCGTTCTTCCAGTATTGCATGAAAATTTCCATCCATTCCATCATCAATTTTGTATTGAGTTATAAGTAGAGCAAAGGGGTATGAAAACGATCTTTTGAAAATCTCTTTGCGATGTGCCAGAATGGTAAAACGAGTTTTGCGTCGAATATTTAAACTATTAACATCCGTAGATAATCTACGAAATAAATATGGAGGAGATATGTATTTAATAATTTTGTAAATGAAACATGCAGAATGAAGTATAAAAAAATAAATTGATATGCTAGTATTTCCTCGACCATTAGACCTGTGCCTCATGATCTTCAAGTCAGAAGGAAGACTATTACGAATGTAGCCGCGGCAAGCAGCCCCATTTTATATCTCAGGAAGGACCAAATGATCTATCGTGATTTGGATCGTCCCAAAAAAAGCACAGCTTCTTGGATATCGTCTGCAGTAGGGGAATCTCCTACAAGAATTGGCAGTCCATGTTTTTAGTGATTTTGTAAAGGGAAATGGCTTGGTTTATTGTCACGATATTCGAGGTTTAATGAACGAACTTTCGTATAAACCTAGAGTGGCAACTGTTGTTTATTGATGCTTCGAAGACAAGTCTAAATGCAGTTTTCTTATTCAATGGAAATCAACAACCTTATTCCCTTATCCTCGCCATTCGGACTACTACAGCAATATGACCACGTTGCTAACAATGCAAAACCAGCCTCGCAGAAGCTTGGTGCGCTATTTCACAGCAAAAAACTGTATACATCGCAGCAGATAATTTTGCTTTACAAAGACCATGCTTAGAATCTTATTCGCACATCTCGGATGCCGCACATAAGCACACCTTAAAGCATCTCGTCGGCGACCCGGAGTTGACCCGGGATCTGGATAGTCTAGAACACCGCAGACATGTGGCCGAGATCTTTCTGTTTTGCAGATATTTTCATGACAGATGTTCCTAGGATTTGGCCCGCCTCATCCCGCCACCAGCAACGCCTGTCAGACAGACACCACAGACGGCAAGAGCACACCCGTTCTTCGTACAATTGGAAACACCTAGGACATCGCTTTACAAAGACTCCTTTGTCTGGTGCACTGCGTCACTGTGGAACTCACTCCCAGGACATCTGATCTCTCTTTAGTATTTGTACCACTGCCATAAAAAACCATCCCTTCCTGTGGATCATGGGAAATAAATATACGAGCGTATTACTTACTCTAAAGCTCTAAAGCATTAAGTACCAAGATCATAAATGGAATACCTGTGTCGATTTAAAAGTTGTTACTTCGAAGATTGCATATTGTTGTTTTTTTATTCGAATAGGACAGCAGAATCAGAAACCAACATTATATAGTTAAAGAATAGCCGAAACGTGAAAACATTGTACCTGATTTGAAAAGCTTCGTTAATGAACCCTTAGTTGAACTTGAACTGCAGTATACATATATTTACCTCCTCTGCACATAAAACTAGGGCTTATAAAAAAAAGTTGTTAAAGCTCTTAATAGAGAGGAAATGCTTTTCTTTATCTAAAAGAGACATTCTCACGTATGAGTGAGGCAAAGCTTAACAAAAGCATGTTCATTAGTTCGCAAATAAGAGAATTTTTCAAGGAGAATAATTTTGAAACTGCACTTTTGGAAAAAAGAAAATAGGGCGTGGACTGCCATCAAAAGTGTATAGCCACTTCCTAGGAAATAAGAAATCGGAGAATTATACACAACTAGTTGAGGAACTTTTCCAGTCTTACAAGTAATTAGGTTGTAACATGTCACTTAAGTTGTGCTTTTTTCGCTCGCATTTGGATTTTTTTTCCTGAGAACTTAGATGCAGTTTCATATGTACACGGGGAAAAATTTCACCAGCAAATTGCTGAAATGTAAAACCGGCACAATGAAAAATGGACATGTTGACAGACTCCCGTTGGAGCATCGAATGTGAAATCCACACTTTGCAAAGTATTTAACTAAAAATAACAAGTTTTTTAAACAACCTTTAAACGATTTTAGTTTGAAACATGCAAAAAAGCAATGAGTACAAATTCATCTAATCTAAGAGTCCAATGTACTATGCTCGTGCTCGTAGGCACAAGGTGTGAAGATCAAATGCCAGAGTACCTAAAAATGGTGCGTCTGAGAATGTTGCTTGTAGGTTCTTTTAATTATATACTCCGATACTGTTATATAATAATAATCATATAATATATAATCAATGTGTTTCTAGCAACATCATTAGTTGGAGCACAATCTGTCAACGATGTCAACCCGACTTTTTGTTTTAGCTTTCCTCTATCTCTAACACTGTTATCATTATGGTAAAGGGAAGATAATAGCAACGGTAGCAAAGTTATAGTCTTCATGAAACAAAACATATTTTCTCCAGAAGGATATATTGACTTAAATAACTCCAGCATAGACTTATGCTTACGTAAAATTCCGATAACTGTTAGTTTTAATGGAGCACAACTTGTCAACGATATCAACTTCACCTTTTGTTTTAGCTCTCCTCTATCGCAGCGAATACAAATAAAAAAAGACAACAAATTAATTTCTTTGAAAATAACCTTTTTTTTAAGTCAAAAATAAAATATATTTTGTAAAAAAATGTGACTTAGTTTCTTTAAGTTTTGAAACATTCACTATACGTTTTATGGTTTAGTGCTCTCCTATTATATATTATTCTTCTCTTCTCTAGAACCTTATGGCTGATAGGTAAAAACCGAGGTCATATTTGAATCAGCACATTCAAATACACACAAAAGAGCCATACAAATATCCGCGAGCGACAAAAAGTTTCAAAATGCAGAACATAGAATTACCGATGCACCCCCATATACTTTCTTAGTCCAATAGATATTTGAAATATATCACGAGTTGTTTCAGATGAATTGAAAGAAATTCTGACGTTTCATTTCATAAAAAATGAGCGAGTCTGCTAGTACTCGAGACACTGATATGTAAACATATCCTATATCGACATGCACAAATATTTGAGCAGCCCTCGTAAAATCACTGCAAATCGTTATGATGCCACAGCCGTTTACACATTTCCATCCCCATCCGCTCACACATTTCCATCCCCATCCGCTCGCACATTTCCGTCCCATTTGCCGAGATTTACCCTCATACCGCCGCGCAAGATGTTTACACATCAAAAATAATAGTTGACATAAATTCAGCCGCGCCACTGCAAGCTCAAACAATAATTGATAGATCCGAAAATGTTGTATAATTGTCTTAAGTATAAAACCTAGATTAAATAAAACTTTATTTTATTTCAGATGTTTCTGCGGATGCTGCCTCATCCCGTGTTGTATGGAGCAGTGTATGAACGTAACGCACAATTGCCCGAACTGCGACTCATATCTCGGGACATACAAGAAATAAAAATAAGAGGAAAAACTACCTAAAGTGTTGTGTTCGAAAATTTTTAAAAATATCTAATAGGTGCAGCGAAGTAGTTAACGTGTCAATAATATTAACAAAGTAACTTTTTTTGAGAATATTAAATCTGCATCTTAATTTATAATACATTATATAATGTTGTATATCTTGCTAACATCACCATGTATATTTACACTAGAGTAGGACTCTAGATACAAATTATCACTTTTATATCTGCCAATCACACTTGCTTGTTGATAGGGGCGACGTATATCTCATCTGCTCATAAGCAATTCTAAATTTAGCGGCACGAACCGAGTTGAATCCAGAATTGTTATGATGATCTAGGTAAGCTATTCAATTAATAGTTTATTTAAAAACTCGTTTGTCTTGTTTCTGAGCAGATAGAGCTGACGCATTTTGAAAATTGTTTCCCTCAGGGCATCTGCAGTAGCCTCAAAAACAAATTGTATTTTTGTAAAAACGAATTTTTATTTCGGTTCACCTAAGCTGACAATAGAGGCCACCTAATAAACAATATTAGAACTTAAAAATTATATATGTGTTAAAACCTATATATTAAAGGAGTTATTTATAATAACATATTGCTAAAAACCACCTAGACATCTGTAAACTTGGAAAACGCCTCAGGACAATGACCACCGCATTATTCGTAATTAGATCGATTTTTACAACAATTAATCGGCAGCCACCGTCAAAAGGAAAAAAGCTAAAAACACCAGATCATAAATTGTTAGCACTAGATAAGACAAAAACGAAATGTGAATATGTTTTCGACAATCAAATCATATTGAGGATCTCTAGACTATCATCAGTGCAACATTCGAAAATGCAAACATCACTTGCCAACTTCGACTTGAAACAACACAAAAAATTAATGAGAAATCTGTGGGGAGATAAGAATAGCAGAGATGGTTGACGGGTCGATGTGTAGAAGTAAAAAAAACTGTATCGTATGAAAAATAGTTTCCTTCAAAAATCCACCTCCACAAAAAAGGTGAAATAGCCGGACTGTCCAAGAGACTTGCAAATAATATAAAAAACGGAAAAAGTTAATTAATTGTAGACCTTTAAGAGATACTTAACATTTGAAAATATATACAGCAGATCTCCTTGACGGCGATAGATCCCAGATTCTAACCGACCTATACACGTCTTTAAAGCGATGAAAAACAACAAGGAATTGGTCCAGACCGTTGGATTACTCAAACAAATTTATGACACCTAACAATACCCAAAGATGCACTGTGTTCTATATGTATCATCATCCCAATATCATATAATCAAATCATTTATTATCCGAAAAACACATAGTGTATGGAATTTCTCAATAAAAACAGTAAGTGAACACCTACAAATATATATGATACAAGTTAAAAAAGAAATACAATAAAATAATCAATCTACGTTCGGTAAAAATTTGCCAATATTATAGTAACATTTTTCGGGCAAAAACAATTTTAAATATTGTTTAAACATAGGAACATTATTGCTATTTTTAATTTTATTTGGTATTTTATTAAATATTTTGAACCTCTCCGCAATATAATTTTTTTTGACAAGTTAAGACTACTATACATTAAAGAAAATTTAATATTACGGGCTCCATAACTATAAAAATGTACAAACAAATACACTTCAAATACAACTACAGAAGGCACAGTTCAAATTTTAAATTTGTTAAAAAGTGGCCTGCAGGAAATTGTGGACGGTACACCCGCAAAACATCTCAAAATTCGCTTTTGGGATATAAATCCAAAACCGGATGCCATGCAGGATCCGAGAGTGGACAAATGCTTGATAAATGCTTATAAGTTGCTGCATGAAAATCCATTACCAACCCAAGGTTTATGAGAACATAACAAAAGCTATTTAACTTTAAGAATAAGTTTGTACAGTGAAATTCCCATGAAAGGGTATCATCCAATTGAAGACCAAGAAATTGTATCGAATTTTTGCATTTGAGTTTACTATTGGAGGAATACTCCAAATCTAGGTTTAATCCTGTATGATTAGTATGAAATGCCATACAGCTAGTCTTTTTTGGTATTTAGATAGAGTTCGTTAAGAGCAAATCATTCATTTAATTCTTATAAAGCTCTATTTGCGCAATTTCGACAGTACACTGACTTCCTCTGATGGGAGCAAACGTGTCATCAGCATACATTGTTAAGCTAGAATTTACCAGGTATAAGGGAAGGATTAACAAAAAGTAGAAAAAAGACAGTACCCAAGACAGATCCCTCCGGCACACCCATCGAGACATCAGGATTATTTGATCGGGCAACGCCCGATGAATCCGCAGTACTACCTCTTATCTCAACATATTGCTTACGCAGACGCAAATAAGATGAAACCCAATCCAAGACTCCTCTTATACCATACACGACTCCATCCTGTAAAGAAGAGCATTATGTACGACACTCTATAATCTCATGGAGAATAAAGGACAAATCAGCCTATGTCGTGGATCTGTGAGATACAAATCCATGTTGTCGTGTTGTTAATATTTAACTAGATAAGAGAGCAACCTGTCAAGCATTGCATATTTAAAGATCCTAGAAAAACATGAGGTCAGAGCAATCGGACGATAATTTTCTAGCAACATAGGGTTACCTTTTTCAAAAATAGGAATGATCTTACAAAGCTTCAGAGAATCCAGAAAATTCCAACTTCAAACGAATTATTAATGAGAGGTCCAATACAGTTTTCAGATGTATTTTTAAATATGTTTAAAGGCACTGCATCAGGTCCAATAGGCCTCTTATTTTTTATTTTGTTCCTAATTATGCTCAGAATTTCATGTTCACTCATATTATTCGCCAATCCAGGCCATTGAATGACGTTGTGAGAGTAACCATCTCCACCACCATAGTGAATCTATGGGCAGCACTACAGTCTCATTAGCAGGGTTGCCAATCTGTGGGGAATTCCCCAAAACGTGGGGAATTTCAACAGGTGTGGGGATTTTGTGGGGCTATAATCATTGTGGGGATTTTGTAGCACTGCAAATATATCGACAGAAAAAGTAACATGCTTTATATTTTTATAATTTTTACGTGTTTTTTCATTCATAAAACTAAATAAACCATTTTTTATTTATATTTTGCTACTTTAATGGATAGACCCGAAACTATGTTGCCATTATTTTCATTACTTATACTCCAAATCTGACAAACCTAAAAAATTCATGAGGATGTGGGGAATTGTAGGGAATCGCGCAAGTTTTTGAGGGGAAAACGGGACAGAGCAGTTGGCAACTCTGCAGTCATTAGCATTGTAACCCGTTTCTTACACATTTTTCTGCATAGCAGGATCAGTCAGTTTGATGAGGTAACTATAGAAGCTGTTTTCAACCAAAATTATCACGACTAACGGAAGGACGTTTTAAGATGTTTTATTGACTATGAAAAAGCTTTTGAAAATGTAATACATAATCGTCTAATATATACTTCTACTTCTTCTACTCTACTTCATGAGTTTGGATGACGAAGATATTAGGATCCCATGCTATTTAACCTGTATGTCGAAATAGCGCTTGTTAAGGAAGCTTCATAGAGTCAGTTGCATTGACATTAAAGTGAACGGAATTTCTATTAATAATATACGATATGCAGACAACATAGCAATTTTGGCGGATAATGCTGACGATTTTCAGATCTTGCTGCGCGCTCTGAACGAGGCAAGGGAACGATTGGGCCTAAAAGTCAATATAAATAAAACTAAAGTAGTGATTGTTAACAGAAAACAGAAGTGACACTCCGCTCCCCACATACATATCGATTAATGCAAACATTTTAAAACGTGTCAAAATTTTCAAATACTTGGAGTACCTTATCGACGACATATGGAATCCAGAAACCAAATTCAGGAGCAGAATTGGACAAGCAAGAACCATTTCTAAAACTCCGAAGATTCGTGACTAACACCGATCTTGACTTCGAACTCGGTACAGCGAACAGCCAAATGTTAAGTGTGAGCCTTTCTTTTGCATGGTTTGGCGACTTGGACTTTCTAAACAGCGCCGATATATAAGCTTGCAGCTTTTGAAATGTGGATACTATAATACCTTGTACAGATACAGTCAGAAATAAAGAAATTACAATGATGATCAATCTCACAAAAAGAACAAAATCCTACCTACGGCAAAACATACCTGGCAAGCGTTAAGGGTTCCAGAAAACTGATTATTGTATTTCATCTTCATCCTTCTTACGGGGGGCTGTAGAAGCATCATGAAAAGTGGATGAGCTTTTTTTACATGACAATTAATTCACTTTTTTATTATCTTTTAAAAAATCAGAATTGAACAGGTATTTTTATTGGTTGCTTTTCTATAAATTCTTTGCTTTTCCTTTTTGTTCTTCTTGAACTTCATTGACATAAAAGTTATCCCAAAGAAGAATGATAAGTAGTTGTAGAGTTCACGGATCGTTCTGTGATGCCTTTATTTAATTATTCTAAAACACAATTTTTCTCACAGGATATTAGAGCTTTTCTCCATAGGCCTATATGCATTATTGTAATTCTTATCAGTTGCTCGAAGACTTGCCATTATTCTAGCGGTCGCACTCCAGGATCCCCAATTTCGATTGGATCAATTGACATTTCAATGGGCACTTAAATGCAACTGAAATCAACGAAGTGCGTTTAAGAAAAAATTTGAGTTGGCATCTGAAAAGGAAAATTTGCATCTATCAGATGACGAAGGGAATGCTGTTTAGAGAATACAATACATGTGTGTAATGACGGTCAACGGACTGACATTGGCACACATAACCGCTATTAAAATATATAATTGTGCAAAAATATAAAATTATGAAATACACATTTTTGGATTTAAAATACAAAAACACCTTGTATGGTAATTTGTTTACAACCGAAATACCATGAAATGCAAATTTAGTCGTTTATCAAGGCAATCGCTTAATATTGGCACATACCATACAAGACTTACAATGAAGGCCGAGTAGAGAATACTCTTTGATTCATGTCGACTTAATCCTTTCCACATATATTATGCAGAATGTGCGATTAAAATGGCAAGGTCCGGTATCTCTAGCATTATAAGAATATCATTTCAGTCTTAGGAACTAAAGTACGGAAACCAAAACTTATTTTGAACTATACAGAGCGCGTCAAAAACTAAGGGTGACAAGGTTTTATTTTCATTAAATAGGTCACCCTTGCCAGTGGCACAGTGCAACCATATCAAGAGTTTCGTTCATTCAAAAATTAAAGTTCGCAAATTGATGAGAAAATACAATTTTTTATTTGTTAGATCCATGAATATTTACCATCCATATTACTTTTTTAGAGATCAGTTATTGATAGAGACATTAAAGTTGGGTGCTTTCAGTGGATCCAATATTAATAAAAAGTTTCCAGGCGTATGAATAATTCGTGGAGCTTTTGATTTTTGTCAAATTTGTTACTACTTAGGTAATTTTGACGACTATTTATTTGTATTTCAGAAATGTATCTGCATTACCTTATAAAGAACTAATGAAATGATTTTTATTTTATCTGGCATATACTTATATTACTGTCTTGGTGAAATGAAAAATACTGCAACATTTTGAAGACAATTTTAATTTTAAGTCTGATATACAGAAAATTTTATTGATTCCATTGATAAAATAAGTTTTCCTTGAACAAAAAGGAAAGTTTTAATAAATTTCGAACAAAAGGCCCCATCAAACTATGATGGGCAGCTGACTTCAGTAGGTCCATAAGTACTCCAAAGAGGGAAAAATATTTTGAGAAACTTCGAGTGATGATTGCTGACGTTATTATTTTTTGGAGAAAAGTTGTAATAAACCATAACCTTCATTACGTGGGTTGAATATAAAAAAAAACAATACATTTCCAAATATCTCCTAAACGCGTATAGATTTTTTACGGAATTTGATGGATGCAACAAGAATTTAATTGCAAACACAATATCATCTTAGAATCAGTGTTTAAAAAAAACGTTTTTTTTTTCAGTTTCGAAAAAAAAAACGATTTTTTCGGTTATTTTTTAGGTATCTCGGTTACTACAATTATTTCCGTCATCATCAGCCACTAAAAGGTTCCTTTTAGAGGCTGCATTTCAGTTCATTCACTCGAAAAAATAAATATATTGTTAAATAAAAGAATGAAACAGTTGATTGCAATTAAAAGCAACCTTCATCTTCTAGATGAGAAAATAAGTAAAACAAATGTTACAGCAAGGATTGCCTCAATTGCCTGTATTACCGACAGATAGAAGCCGCTTCCTTAAAAATGATGATGATGATCAATTAATTTGCCAATATGTTCCAAATACAAATTGTCCTAATGAAGATCTTTCTGATTCTGAAGAAGGTTGATAATAATGATAATGAAATTGTGTTTTCAGAACTTTACTAATTCTAGGATTTCTTTTATAATATCTATATTTTGAGTTTTATTTCTTATATAATATAAAAATTGTTCTGATTTGCTTAGTAGAAAGTTTATTTGAACAGATTTATTTTTGTAAATATTATTTTATTTTTGTTTTGTATAATAATATCATTTTTTGTTATTTTTTATTTATTGTGTATATTTTGGGTTTTTTTTGTCAGGTTCTGTTTGGTAGACTTTCCTATTTAGAAGTTCTTATTTAGGTTTCTAGTGAAATCTATTTTTATTTGCTACAGTTCTATTTTTTGTATATAATTTGAGACAAAAGTTTTTGCATATTTTGTTTTTTTTTTATCACCTCTCGTAGGAAAAATGTAGAAACCGTATTTTTCTGAAAAAAAACTGTTAAAACGATATTTAGCATTGGCCAGTGGCGTCCGCACGAAACTAAATTTCATATTGTTTATGAAAAATGTGCTATGCTGCTGATATTTTTTGAATTTTATTGTTTTTATGAATCCTTATTTTAATTGCAACCAGGAAGGTCGTTTGGGTTTTTTGATGATGAGCGGTTTAAGTGTAAAAATATTTTTTCCTAAGTACGAAAAATATCCTGGGTATAGCATAGTTTCCATAAAAAATATGAACCCAAGATTTCGTGCTAACATTACTAGTCAATTCCAAGAAGATACGTATTTTATTTCCGAAATAAGTGTCTTTAAAGGCTGTACTTCATCTATGGAATTTCGAAAAAAAAACCACAAATAATTAGGAGTTATTTGGATATTTAAATTTGTAACCCTTTAGTGACAAGATATTGAAAAAAGACCAAATTTAAGGTTTTATTTTGGATATTATATTTATTGGTAGGTTAAAAAAGCTATAAAGTTTTTGCAGAATTCTATTTTTGTTTTTGAAAAAATACACAACAGAGTTTTGAGAACCGTCGAGAATAAAAAAAATTAAATTTAGTTCATAATATTCGATAAAACAGTTTTTATTTTGATTGCAACATAAAAATACACCACATATAGAACACTTGCTATGGGGTCTTGACTGTATAACATGCGCACTACACATTGCACTTCTCCCTCTCCTATTGTCAAAAACAACCCAGTGGGATCAACGATTCCCAAATCGCACGTCATCAGGTACACTATAATTATAGTTGAGTTGCGTCGTTTTTTACTTTCGAGCCAGATCTTCTAGGGTTGGCTCTACAAGAGTTCATTGACATAAAGTCCAAACTGAGGGATCTTTTAAATTCAAATATTGATATTTTCTCGAAGTGTAAGTTATAGACTATGTAAGCATTTACAAATGCTATATCGAGGAATCCCAAAAATAGCCTGTGCCACCATTTTCGTGATCTGCAAATTATACCATATGTACTTCGTAACTGATATGCCCGATCAACGCCTCCTACATGCTTGTTATAGTCTGCGACTAAAGACGGATATTTCACCTCAATACGTGTTCCATCTTTCTGGGTCCTTTTGACAGTGACCTTTTCCGTGTCATGGAAGCGTTAGGCAAAATGTACTATCTCGTTTTATTTCCATTGCCCAGAATTGTGTGTTGGAGGTGCGATAATCATAGTCACCCCGTTTTATTTCTTTGTTCTCCATCATTGAAGGAAAGCCAAGTCTTGCGCTTCTAATTGTTCTACACGCCAGTGTTTTTTTCAAATACAATGTTTCTAATAGGTTGATGGATGTAAAATAATTGACTCCATATATAATAATTTTGTACTGGTCCCACTCCGGTTTACTCAATGAAAGTAAAGCCCAAACTCTTTGTAACTCCTCGTTTTTTCCTTGGTAAACTCCAAATATAGAAACACAAGCATTTTGATCGGCGACACACCACAATTTGTAGCCTCTTTTGATTGGCTTCATCGGATTATATTGCTTTAGTGAGCTTCGACCTTTGAAAAGTATCATACTTTCATTAATACTAATCTGCCTTGTTGTCTCATAACAATCTTTGAATTGCCTATTCAGAGTATCCGCTAATGATCTGATTTTGTAAATTTTATCTTTATTATCTTTCGGGATTAGGAAGTTATCGTTAATAATAATAATAATAATGCTTCTTTATTTCAAATGATCCAATAATAATTATACTACCTATAACAAAAGGATAAAGTGAAAGAACTTCAACCAATTCATTTTCAACACATATTCTGTAGAGTATCACAATGATTATAGTAATTACCCAGTGTGTAGGGTTCTAATTCTATTAACATTTTTCTGATAATATTCTTATACATATCTACCTACGTATTTAACAATTTAATACTATTTGGAAACTTATTATATAGTCTGATACACATGTAGTATGGGCCTTTTTCTGTTAATGTCAACCTGTGTCTTGACTGTCTTGGGTAAAACAACTCAAGCGTTCTTGTTTCCTAATTATGTGTATTTTGATTTTCAAATTTCACTCATAAATATACAATCCATACACGGTCATTATGTACATGTTCTGGTAAACACCTCGGCACGAATCTTTGAATCTCATTTTCTTTATTGAATTTTATCATTCTTTTCTGGATAACAGACAATGATTGAATGTTGGAGTTGGAGCTCCAAAAGACTATTCCGTATCTAAGGATGAACTCGACGTTTGCATGATAGACTATTTTTACTGTTTTAAAATTCAAATAATTAGCCAACACCTTGATAGCATATCCAACGCCCGCCAGTTTTTAACATGTGCTGTCTATGTGATCACTCCAATCTAGAAACTCATCTATATGAATACCTAAAGATTTTGCACAATACATGTAACTGGTTTTATATTACTATTTTTTATTGGGATGTATTCTGGAGGGTTAACTTGATTGTTTGGTTCGGAACAATATGATGTTGGTCTTTGAGTCATTGATAATTAGCTTATTCATGTTAAACCAGTAATCCGCATCAAAAAAGCTTCTTTCTGTGTTTGATATATATTGCTACAATGAAGATATTTTAGAATATCTACAAATCGATTTCTTGACATGCATCAAGTTTATCCCAGTAAGTGGATCTACAGATGGTGTAAACTCAAATTCAACAAAAGTAAACAACTCTTCTGGTGTCAAGTTTAAAGTTTCATTCATCTGCGTGGCATAAAGATTGCTCTGAAAACCTATTTCATCAATAGATTCTCCCAACAACTGTAAATAAACATCTGTGCAAGAATTACAGTCAATAAATTATGTTTCAATCAACAAGACCCCTCAGGAAAATTAAATTCTAGCATTCTTTCTTCGTCCATTTTCGTTCGCGTTTGTCCTTTTGCCTTTCTGTGTCTTCATTTTCCTCTTCGTGTTCTGACATTTTTTCGATATTCATTTTTTGGCGTAAGTGTTTCTTTTTTTCTTGGATAGCCGACACCTTTCTGCTCTTCTTTTCCAATATTGTTGAACATGACGACTGCTCTACCATGTCTGAAGTTCTCTAAAAATATTGTGAAGAGCTGTATGAACAGGACGGTTGAGGTTCTGTAGATCTAGCAGCATCAGGTGCAGCATTAATTGCAGTAATAGGTATGGGATCGATACAATTATTCGGTAAACCAAATTCTATATCGTCAGAATCGCTCTCCTCTTCGTCCGTCAAACAATAATGACCTAAGGGCAAATCATCAGATAATATTTGATTTGAAATGCCCTCTAATTCATCTTGATTTAGAGGTTTGGTGAAAAACTAAGTATTTGATTTTTTCCGCCATAGTTCCTGACGCTATTTTTCCGTCCTGCTGAAAAACACATTTTCTTGGTAAAATTATGCTCGGATGTACGTTATTTATATAAAAACTTACCCGATATTACAAAAATCACCTTCCAAACACAAAAAATAGCAGCAAAATAGTATAAACAACAGTTCCTGCGTAAATAAAAACAACGCATGATATCAACTACCCGTCGCACGGAGCGTCAGCAGTCAGCTGCCGATATGACATATGGATATGAAATTACACAAGAAATATTTCTTGGTTTTATATGGTTTCTATTGGTTCGCTGACGAAACTCTAGCGTACCGTCGCGTCGGGCATAACACCTTGATAAAAAGATCGTGTATCATCCGTAACGAGGCCATTTAAAGCTATAGTTTATGGAGGCTTAAACTTGGAATAAGGTCAGCAATCATCTCGTCGAGTTTGTCAAAGTACTTATTAGCCACCTTGTATATTCAAGACCAAATTTTCAACGACTGCAATAAAATAGTTCAACTGCTTGGCTTCGAAGAGCCAAAATTGAGTTTCCATAGATTTAAAATCCAATATCGTATAAGATGCCCCATTTAAAAAAAAAAGTAATAATATGACCTACATAACTGAATGTAATTTTAAAATGTGGCTTCCTATAACTTTTACATTAAACATGTTTTCGTAGTTCTTATGGTTAGGGATCGTACTTTGTCATGAACGCCCTATAGAATCATAGACTAAAAACAATGCAAATATCTATATCCTATCGGATAGTCAAGCAACCTTAAAAGCACTAGCATCTAGCGGAATCAAATCCTGGCTAGTGTGGGATTGACGGATGGCTGCAAATCAACGGGCAAACAAAAACAGACTTATCCTATAAACCCTCATGTATATGTAAACCCTATTGTGGGTACCAGGGCACCTGAGTGTGGAAGGCAACTAAGCCGCTGACCATCAGTTCGCACGGAATGGTGCACAGACTGCCTTCTGTGGCATCACTAGAGGACACGTAATGAATGAACTCAGAAATCGGGAAGAAAGGCGGAAAGAGATACATTGGGCCAATGCACCTGGACAGACAGGCCAAAAGACTCATATCTGAAGCTCCACAAAATCAGATAAAATTGGTCGTAGACCTTCTCACGGAACATGGCCCCTGGAGGACCACTTCAAGAAAATGGGGAAAAACCCCTGACGAACAATGTGGATTTTGCCAAACTATGGGTGGCAGAACACCTATTCTGCGAATGTCAGGTACTGATTCGCCAAAGGTTGAGGCATCTCGAAAATGCCCTTGTGGCACCTGGAGATCTACGAAAGCTCAACCCCTGAAATATTCTGAGGTTCTCGAAAGAGATAGGAATTTTCGTGTAGGAAGGGTATACACAAAAGATCAATTATTGTAGTTGGACAAATCTTGCCGAGCGACTCCTCTACTCTACCATACAATAGTTTACATCACAGGAACCTATATTTTATAAATCCGATTAAAAACAAAAAATAACTTAAAAATATGTAATTTATGTTAAAATTGGCTGTGACCATTATTGGGTTAGCAAATGTTAATATATCTTTTTAGAATATTTCAAAAGTGTATCTTTGTTCCTTGGCATCAAACTTGACAGCTAGTATTTTGCACAAAGAAAAGTTGTTCTGAAGCATTTTTATTAATTTTAAAACCTAGATCAATAGAAAATTAATGTGTTTTTAATATTTTTTTATAGATCATGTCTAAAAGGAACTTCTCCGATATTGTATGACTTATATACCTATTATTATTTAAATGATCGAATAAAAGTAGTATAAACCCCCACGAAGATTGGGATAACATATTTAAGGGGACCGATGCCATTTGCTTGGCGTCGGCGTCGTTGTCTACAACCACAAGGTGAGGAGACGTACTTTATAGACAGCTACTGCCTCGTCTTCTCTGTTCTCTTACAAAATCTTTCGCGTTGGCAGCTTATAACGTAATCATTTACAAGCGGGTACAAACGTTCTTTTGTCATGTCAGTTAGAATGATGTATTAGGTGATTACTCTATTGTCAATTCCGTGGTAACACATAATCGTTGTTTGAGTAAATTCAAACAACGACATAATGAATGCTTTCAAACAGCACATGTGTAAGTATTCTCAACAGTAATAACTACTGTAAGTATTTGCAAATTATCGGGTTATAGCAGCACCTCTTTATACTTTTAAGTATGTGTTTGTTTGTTGCACAGGCAAAAATAGTATTTTACCATGTCGGTGCCTGAAATAATACGACCGGGAAGCGGTAGTTGAACACGCTGAACCAAAAAATTTCAGGGTTATAACAGTATCGTTACGATTATTTTTGGAGTACATAATCACTTTTGTATAATCCTCAATCTGAAATTTTAATTTCATTGATCTGAAAAAGAAGCTTTTGAAATGTAATTCAATAATTTTAAGTGTTTTAATTTTGAATAGTGCTAAACCACTCATGCGATTAATCCAGATCTAGAAATAGCAATTAAAGTTTCAGTTGTTCTCATAAAAAGGCATTTTACATAAATAATTTACACAATAATTTATTTTTCTTTGCCATTTTGTTCCTCATCTATAATTATTGTGCCTTTTGTATAACATTTAATATCAGACTTGTTACTTTGTAGAACGTTGTATTGTAGTTAATTATCTGTTGGAGTAAGATTCATCAATTGTTACTAATTTTTCTGTTACCAATAATAAATTAAATATATATTTTTAGTAGTTGTCAGACTTTTTATCCACCTATATATAGCGTTTAAACCCAATAAAATTATGAAATTATTTTGTTTTATTTTATGAAAACGATTTTCATTGTCTGTTAACATTGACAACACAGAGTGGTCCAAATTATAATCAGGGAATTTCGGCAGCGTATTTCGCAGTTAAAAAGAAGTAAAAAAGTCCATATAAACCTGTGTGAAAATGTCATGTTTCGGATATACTGGGGGTTAAAATGTTAAAAAAATGTATTTAATTTTGTAGATTCATACTAGGTCAATGTTATGATGAAATCCCATGCAAATTTTAATAGGTACCTCCTAATATTATCTCCCCTATTAATTTTAGAGCAAACTTGTATTAGACTTTTTTGAAGGTCCTTGTATGGTAGACTCCCATGTAAAATATGAATAATTTTCATTTAGCGAATTAAGAGGTATTTTGAAAAATGTTTCCTAAAATTTGTGGTACAAAAATGCGATCCTGATAATTTTCACAACTAAACCACCAGCAGATGTCAAATTATAATAACTGACAAAGGATTTCATATTTTACAGTAACTATTTGTCTTTACTTATTAAAAATGTTATACACAATAGCAGAAAAAGATACTTTAATCATCCTAAACAATAAAAACAAAGAAATAGCAACAATAATTAAAAACAATTTGCTTATTCTACTTAATTATGTATTCAAATTATCCCCCATTCACTGCTAAACAGTAGCCTAGACGGTCATAAAATTCCATTCTTGAGTTGCTAAGCTGTTGATGGGAAATTTGTGCAGAAACCGCAGAAATTATATTTTTTAATTGTTCCAAGTCTTGGTAATGGGTTTCTTTGTAAATGCGACTTGTCAGGTGCCCCCACAAGAAGAAGTCGTTCATAGAAAGATCGGGCGATCTGGCTAGCCAACCAATGGTGTGATTTGGTCCGATTACGTGCCCATTAAAGGCGTTCTGCAGGTATTCACGAACTGCTAGTGTATTGTGTGCAGGACAACCATCCATCTGAAACCAGATCTCTTCATTTTCCGGAACAATTTCTGCCAGTGCTGGCCCAATGTAATTTTGTAGTAATTCAAGAAAAGATTCCCCAGCCAAGTTTCCTTCCAAAAAAAAATGGTCCACAAATTAATATTTTGGGGATATTGTGTCCTTGTTTCAACAAAGCGGTGTTGATTTGTTTTGCTCCAATACCTGAGGTTTTGAGAATTAGGTTAGTTGGGTTGTTCAGCGTAAACGTACACTCATCCGTGAAACAGATATTGCGCAAAAAAACTTCGGTCATTATTGGCTCTTTGCATTACATTAAAACAAAATTCAGCTCTTCGAAACTCATCTCCGTCTCGTAATTCCTGATGTTTTTGATACTTGTAGGGGTGATATTTATATTTTCTCAGTTTACGCCACACTGTGGTGTGACACTTATCCACAACTTCACCAAGACATCTGGTGCTAAGGCCACTATTCTCCTTCGGCTCCGGCAATCGGTCTCGAGCAGTTGCAATTATGAATTACAGTGCCTTCTTACTCGACACGAACAACACTACGCACTGTTGACTTGCTGGGTACAGGTCTATCAGGATAATTCACGGCAAACATATCGGCTATTGCCCGAAAACTGTTACCGGAATAGTACCATTTAATCATGGTTACTTTTTCTTCTGTTGTGTAGAGCAGTTTTAACAACTAAAGACAAATAGTTACTATAAAATATGAAATCGTTTGTCAGTTATTATAATTTGACATCTGCTGGTGGTTTAATTGAGAAAATTATCAGGATCGCATATTTGTACCACAAATTTTAGGAAACATTTTTCAAAATACCTCTTAATTCGCTAAATGAAAATTATTCATATTTTACATGGGAGTCTACCATACAAGGACCTTCAAAAAAGTCTAATACAAGTTTGTTCTAAAATGAATAGGGCAGATAATATTAGGAGGTATTAAAATTTGCATGGGATTTCCTATGGACGGTTTTCCGATGCAACATCCGGTATATATATATATATATATATATACAGTGTGGCCCAAATTGGGTATACATGTATGGGTATCTTGGAAACTATAAGAGATAGAAAATCGGTTAAATGGGGAAAGTTTTAGTTCATTCAATTCCCAATTCAATGCCATTTTGATAACGATTTGATCTTTTTTCGTTTTTGAGGTATTTTGAAAAAATCAAAAAGTTGTATTTTCGAAAAAGCGCTGTACTTTTTTTATTTAAAGATATTTTTAAAATCTGTAAAAACATTGTTAGGACAACTTTTTATGCTCGATGCATCCATGTATTCAGTTTTTAGTTCTGACGTTTTGGTTATGAGAAACCAGCATCAACTTCTTTTTTTCTTATGGCGGCCATTTTGTTTTTTAGAATATTTAAAAAGAACTTTTTTTTCCCTTTCTTGTGATGTATAACACTTCATAAAAATATTTTATTTTTATGTCAGAAAACGACAAATTTAATTTTTAGCTGGGTTGGCCATGACTGCGGAGGCCATTTGCGGTACAAAACAAATATTGCTAGTGTTTCATAGTTATTTTACTGAAAAATATACGAAACATTGATCAGACAAACATCGAATTTAACTTTTCATTTTTAGTAATTTTTGTTTTTATTAATATTTGTTAAAAGGTAAGTTTAATATTAGCTGCCCTGCCAAACATCATTAAAAAAATATCGATATGTTAAGAATGTTATATTAAATGCAATAGGAATACAAGTGTAGCACCGCCAGTTATTTGGAACTCAATCCTGACAGTCAACACTCAAGACTTAAGCCTTAAGGCAAGTATGTTATGGACCTATGAAATTATAGAAGCCTTGGGAAGCCATGTGACCAAAGGACAAAATAATATTGAAACAATATTGAGTTGGCTTTAGCAACAGTTGCTACGGAGGGCGGTTGCCGTACAAATCAATATTTGCTATTAATTTCCAAACTATCGTTCTAAATATAAGTATCGGTTTCTGTTCATAACTGCTTACTTTACAACTTACTACTATTAACATACCCAAACTAACTAATCTAACCACGCGAAACCGGCTAGACCTCACCACCTCGTCCCGCTCGAGGACCCAGCCACCGCCGATGCATACGCATACACAGTTGTTCATGGTATTTGACGGTACAAAGTACAAAGTTTACAGAATATGCAGGTATCTGCCGCACACTTGTGATCTCAATGCATTAAAGTTTCGACAGTGAGCGAGGCAACTTATATTTATTCTGTAAACTTTGCCCAAAGATTACACCGAGGGGTGTAATATCCGGGGACCCAGCTGGCCAATTTACAGGACCCCGGTTTGATATAACATTATTTAATTGTAAATGAATGGTCCTATAAGTTGATTATCTAAAAACAAATTATACTATTTGACTTTGTAAATATTTTGCGGACTGTGTAGACTTACCGTACACACCACACCAGACATTAAAGCCAAATCTTACTTGTGGCCTACGTTCTGCCACTTGGTGAGGATTATCAGTGGCCCAAAAATGGATATTCACAATAATGAATGCTCCGCAGTTGCTGAAAAACGTTTCGTCGGTCCAAATAATCTTCATACTGAAATTGGGGTTTTCATGACATTGGTTTACAAACCAGTTTGAAAATCATAATCGCCTTGGGTCTGTTTCCTTTAAAACTTGAACAATAGTAGGTTTATAAGGACGATATTTGTTTTCCTTAAGGACTGTTTGGATAGTAGTTCTTGGTATAAGTATTTCCCTCGCACGTACTCTCGTCGACGTCGTCGGGTTCGCATTAAAATATCCTTAATGTCATCGTCACGAGCTTGATTGCCCTTGTGATATTTTTTTGGCGTTGGTACTTCAAAGCTTCCATAATTTTTTAAGTTCAGGTCAAGCCTCGCGAATAGTCTTGGCTGTTGCCTCTCAGGATACAGGTCCAAATAGTCGGCGGTGGCAAGATTTGTATTTCTATTACATTTAATATAACATTCTAATATGTCATATTTTTCTTCACTGGCATATCGCGTGGCGATATTTAGAAATCAAAATTTATGAAAATTTAAACAAAAACTACCA